>VZTJ01003579.1:203632-279350 GCA_013397795.1 Orthonyx spaldingii
TTTTTTTTTTTTTTTGTCTAGTGAAAAGGCAACTGTAATGTGGTAAATCTTGATGTTGCTGATGAGGTTGCCTCCTTCAATAACATAAAACTTTGCTTTGTGTCTAGATGAAAATGCCCCAGTCATTTTAGGGCAGTCCTTTGCATTAAATATACTGAGAAAAGATCAGAGTGAATGAGCATATAGGAGAGGAGGCAAGAAAACCCTTTGTTTAACCTACATGCAAAATTTAATTGAAACTCAGGACATGAAGTACAGTAATTTCAGCCAAAACAATACAGCACTATGTTTTGTATTAAATGTATCTATCTAGAATGATGGTAGAATCAGTGAAAACAGAACCCATTCCAGAAAAGATAGCTGCTGCAGTTCTTTTCATTTTACTAGTCTTTAGCAACATGTTAGGATCTCAAGGGTTTATAAATTTTATTTAGGTTTGTCATGTCCAAAGGTAATTTTTATTTAGGTCAAATACAGCATAGGTAACAGCTGAATCAACTTAAAAAAAGACACAGTAAATTATGCTCAACAGCAAACAAAACAGCAAAACAAGGTTACTCATGCAAGGACCCAGTAAGAAGACTTAACTGCCATAATGCGAGAAAGGATTGAAATCCCATTATGGGTGTGGGGTCAGCAAACAGCCCTGCTGCTGCTCCTCCTTTTAGTGACAGGATTTCAATCATTGCAGAAGCTTTCCCAGCATTTAATGAACAGAATAAATGAGCTATAGATGGGCTAGTGCTTGAAGGAGTCTCTGAGAATACAGTAGTTGCTAAGGACATTGTTGAATGGCTAAAGAACCCAGGGAGTGAAGCCTTGATACACTTTTCTTAATGGGGTACCCAGTGAGGAAACAGGCATCCCAGGTGATATTTGGTAGGGCTGCTCTGACTGGGTTTATGCACCTTTTGCAAAAGATGCTGCCAGGGCACCAGTCAAAGAGGTTACTGCCACAAGAACCAGTATCTGAACTGGAGAGAGACTGATTTCTGTTTCTCAGATGTCTTTCTGTTTCTCTAGATCTCTAGCAGTGTGAGATCTCTTTTCACACAAGAGCTCCTCTCAAGCTTTTCAGAGGCCTGCATTGCTTTTCCCAATTTGTAGATGGCAAAGGTTCAAAAAATGTCTGACTGAGTTCAATTACATTTTTTAAAAAAATGTGTCATACTATACTTTTTCTAGTTCCCATTTCCTTGACCAGAAAAATGAACAGTATTTTTTTCAGTATTGAATTTCCTGCTCTGAAGGGGAAATGATGTGCAGATGATGTTTTGCAGACATGGCCTCTCCACAAAGGCTGCATCCACAAAGCCTCCCAGGCATGCTCTGTATAAGGCAAAGTGGGAATGATCAGTACTTCTCATAAACTGTGCTAGGAAAGGAAGTCATCAATATTGAACTTCAGCTCAAGTGCATATTACAAAATGGCCTAGGACCTGGAACAAAACCCTTTTAATAATATAAAGAAAGACCCATTATTTGTTCTCTTTTCAGCATGTTGCCTAGAATGCTCAGAACACTGCAAAGAATCAAGTAAACAAAAACAGAATTAAAAATTCAAGCAGTGTCCTGAAAGAAACAATAATGTACTGTAAAATATCAACTTTTTTGCAAGTGAGGAGAGATACTGTGCAGCTGTAGTCCATGAGTTTTTCCTAATATTACTCTATTTTTTAAAAGTAATAGTTACAACAGACACGGTTTCTCAGGGGCCTAAGCTGGTCACAGGTCTCTGTAGCTGGGCAAAACGAAATCAGTGAACCACAGAATCATAGGACAGCCCAGGCTGAAAGGGACCTCAAAGATTGCCTGGTCCAACATTTTATGGGAAATACAGCCTGGATGAGCTTAACTAGCACTCTGTCTGGCCACATCTTGAAAACTTCCAGTGATGGGGACTCCACCACATACCCAGGCAAGGTTGTTTGAGTGAATGAATATTCTCACTGCTAAAATTTTCTTTCCTAAGAAATATCAAAAAGGAATCCTATACTCAGGAAGTAGAAGACAATCAGTAGTTTTCTACTGAATTTCAAAATGTAGCCCCTTTGCAGTATGCTGTAAATCCACAAGAGTAGAGACAAATTGATTTTAACTCAACAGCAAAGGTAAGGCCTTGATTTTGCAGCTGTTTTTCAGCATGCACAAGTACCCAAGTGCAAATGCAAAAGGACGGGGCGATATAATAAACAAAAGTAAAAATCTTGTACATCTGAGGTGAGTGTAACCTTGCTGCCATTCTGTCCAGAATATCAATGCACCCAATTCTTCCAATTTTTTCCAATAAAATACTCCCCAGTATTTTCCAGTTAAATATTCCCCAGAGCCATGAAGTTGTGGGACCTTACTGGACTGTCAGTTGTCATCTCCAGAAGCAGATGAGTAAAAGTGGCTTCTGTTTGCTCCTCCTCCTGTTTTCTGCTAGACACACTTTTCCGTATCACATCTGTAAAATTTTCTAACAAAAATTGCTACCTGCAACTAAATCAGCCAAGATATGTCTCTTGTTCCATCTAATGAACTGTCACCAACATGTGCCATCCTTTCAGATCACTGAGCTCATGTTGTTTCTGACAACGATATAAACTGGAAAAAGAATGTAGGTTTATTGTCAGGCCCCAATACAGCTTGAAGCTGAATACTTCAATCTTTGGTCTGCAAACTGAGCTGATCTGTCATGGAAACATTCAGACATGCATAAATTTTACTTCAGAATGTTATTTCCATTAATTTGTTTTACTATGCTTTTAAATGTTTTTAAGTATTTCTTCTTTCTATGTTACAAGTGCTGCATGTAGCTTCCTGCTTGGCTGTGGTTTAGATGCCTCCCTCCTGAGACATGCAAGTGAGGAACTTGGAGCAGACCCCATTGAGCTTGCTGTGATTATCACCACAGGATTCAGTCCTCCCTCTGGCTCCAGCCACATTTTACCACCAGTGGTTCCCCTCTCTTGTGAGATCCCCTCTATGGGCCCTGACATTCTACCCCACTGTGTCTAAATGCACCTGTGTGAAGCAGGAAGCGCCTTCTGCAAACTCTGAGTCTGTGGAAGGTAGAACGAAGCACTCAAATATCTTGCATGACTTTTTCTGTAGCATAGTGCCAGAGGCAAAACCTTCAAGTTTCCACAGAAGCAGTAGTAGAAGAGGTGGGCTAAGATAGGCATGCTGCACCTTCTACAGCCTGGGGGAAACAGAACTTGGGAGGAGAACAGAAAGCCAGGCTTCAAAATACATCAAAGGTAAAGCCTGTACAAGCGAGAGAGCCCCTAAAGGAACTGCTACCAGTTGGGAAAATTTGAGCCCAGTCTCATCAAATTAAGTATTCTGTTGCTCAGTATTTCCAGGCCACTTACAGATATACCAAATACATCATATATTTATGATGTATTTGAATACTGAGAGCTTGTCTCTCAATGATGTTAAGACTGCTGCTGGCTGCTGCTGGTGGTTTAAGCAAGAGATTATCAGTTTTTCCAAAATGTGTTAAATATATACTATCTATAACACTGCTGCATTATAAATTGTCCATTATTTCAAGGTAGAGTTCATGCCAAAACCAACAATATTTAGGAAAAAGAACCTCACAGAGGAGTGTGCTTACTGGCCAGTCTGAGAACTACTGCAGGAATAACAGCTGAGGACCACAGGAATTTTTTTAATTTGCAGTGATGGAATGGTTTGGGAATATAAAATATCTTTATGAGTCCATTCATTTTCTTCAGAAGATATTTCAGTGGTCTGACAGTACACAACAGAAACAACTTTAACTACCATGGGTTTTAAAACATACTTTCCCTAGAAAAAGATGAAGCATGGCATATTGGTGCATTTTAGAGGATGTTGTCTCTTGAAATAAGAGAACTTTGCAAAAACAAGGAGGGGCAGACATGCTCAGGAGACTGTAATCTTACAAAACGGAAGTAAAATGGACAATGGATGCAGATGACCGTTGGCTTGGACAGCATTGTCTTGTTAATGAGGAGCTGCTCTAGCAAGTAGAGCAAATCTTCCTATGTCTGTCCTTCTGTATTTAAATCTAGAGACTGAAGCCTGACCATGCCACATGCAGGGTGGTGAGTGATCTGCAGGGCAGATAAAATGCCAGTGCGAGCAGCCTGAAGCATGCTGCTGCCATTGTGCATCAGCAGAAGACCTCAGGATCTCCAGGGGCATTGGGGGATATTTACCTCAAGAGCTACCCAACTCCCTCACATTTCCTCCCCAGAAAAGATGAATTTCTAATTCTGCTGTCAGGCCTCCATTTGAGGCCAGGCACTAAGGTTCACCTCTGAAACAGAACCAATGCAAGTAAAGGATCTTTTCCTGTCCCCTGGAGTCTTTTGGTCAGCACGTGTAAGCACAAATTTCTTTTCTGGCTCCAGTGACAGTTCAACTGAAAAATCATCCACTTTTGGCTAATACCTGACAACTGTTGGACCCTTGAGTGTGAGTAATGTGGCCATAACCCACATAGTAAAATTCAGTTCATGGACACTATGGAAAAATATGTGTTGGATAAGGACAAACTGTCTGGATCAAGCAGATGAATATTGCTTTCGGATGCAGTTGTGTTATGGTGCAGCAAAGGCCCTTTCATCTTTATCCTCAAACTGCTTTTTGGATTTTTGCTCTGTGAATAACCTTTTCTTGCTACCTTGTTGCAAGAGCAATGGTTTGATCATGAGAGCAACAAAATCTGTGGGACAAGATAAGTTTTTATTACATCAACTATTACATTTGAGAGAGTGGTGTCACTGATCTCTCTGATAGATGGTTTAGGCCCTAGTGCTGATTTTTTAAAAAAAGGACTCCCTAAGCTGATAAAGCCTTACCTCTGTAAGCATGTTTTCTGTATAAGTTGTGGCTACCTTTAAAATTACACATTCCAGTATCTTGTATAGATATTCTGCAATCAAAAATGGCTTTGCACAAAACCAGATTCTTTGTACCTTGTTAGGTAGGATAAAAGCTAACTTTCTATGCCTTTGCAGTTGTTTTTCAAATTAGAAAATCACATCTGCAGGCAAATCAAGACTACCTGTCAACTTTACTTTGTAATTCTTTGATCTATTGACAACCACTACAAGGTGACTTTTTCTTCAGGATAATGTCTCTCCTCTTTTCTCTGCAGATCACCTAGGCACTGAAAATTTGGAAGTTACTCCAGACCAGCAAACTTCACAGTGTTTAATTCAGCAAATCACACTGGAGAACAAGAATAAAACATTGTGTTCCTATATCTAAGGTGCTTCTTTCTTCAATTTACAGAACAGTTTAAACTGCCCATGTCAAAGACGTCCTCACTGGAAAATGTATTCCAGCTCTTCAACAGTGATGAATTCAGAATAGGTGGTGTAATTTTCCTGTTTCAGTTCCTAAAGGAGATCAACATTTCTATGCAAGTCCTAGTGTTACTGATATCTACTCTGTGACCATACAACAAAATGGACAGGGCTAAATTTAGAAGACTAGAAGAAAAGTACATATCCAGACTTAAAAATGTTTTCCAAAAGGATGAGATGCAAGATGACTAGATGATTAAATTTCTAGGTGGTGTTGACCAGAGAAGTGATGGATGGCACCTCCCTGGGAGTGTCAGAGCCAGACTGGATGGAACTCTGGGCAACCTGGTCTAGAGGGAAGTGTTTCTACCCATAGCTAGGGTGTTGGAACTAGATGAATTTTCGGGTCCCTTCCAATCCAGGCCATCCTATGATTCTGTGATTCTGTGATTCTATGATTCTGTGATTCTATGACTCTATGATATGACTAAGAAGAAAACATAGAAAACCCCCTTCACAAAATATTGATGAATGTATCTAGTGAGCTTTTCTTTAATTGTTTCTTACATTAAATTTCAAAATAATTCAGTGGAAAGGTACACCTATCTGGAACCTGGAGTTTATTATAGTTATGGCAATTAAAATCTCCACTTAATGACGTATAATTTTTCCTTTAAGGGATATTACATTTAATCTCTAAGGGGACCTGCCTCTGTTCCTTTATACATACATGCTAGTTAATGGCACCTGTTAAAAAGATAACCACATTTCAGTCACAGAACTAGTGGTGGGAAAAACCGGTCTCTGATTCTTAACATCTGTGTGAATACTAAATGAAACACAACTTCTCTGCCATTTTTATCTTAACTTGCGTCCATAATAATATTTTATAGATATTTATGCTTGTGGATGTTTGTTAACTGCAAAGTGACTGGTTGTTCTAGTTACCCCACACCAGTCAATGCTTACAAACTGATTTCTGGGAAGCGCAGTTTGAAACTAACTATACATTGTTCCACATTCACTTGCATGACAGAGGGAAAATCTGTTCACATCTAGCAGGCCCTAAAGACTTCCGGCAAACCCACTTGTGCTTTCACTTCCATGTTTGTGGCTCTACATGTGTTACTGAGCCTTCCTTTTGCACTGAATTTATCAGTGGTCAGTGGCAGCTGTGTGGATCAAGTCACTGTCAGTTCTCTACTCAACAGCTGCTCTCAGTTCTCAGTTTAACACAGAAAATAGTGGGAAATGCAAGACTAGCCTTCTCCAAAGTCATTTCTACTTCCACAAATATAGGAACATCAGGTGAACACACTGCAAAGATAAAGAAATCTGACATACAGTGACAACACAGCCCCTGCCTTCCAATATTAGCCTCTCTGCAGATAGTTGCCGTAGTAGGGCCAGAGAGGAAAAATTTTGCAGCAGAGAAATTGTCTATGTTGAAAAAGGCTGACAGCACGTATATTTGAGGTGCAAGTCTTAGACTGATGGTTGCAACAACAGGTTGTGAAGGTGTTCTCCTTGGCTTTGGAAAAGATATATTTTTCCTTCATGTCTCTTGCTTTCAATAGATTTGGGCTTTTGATGAATTGCTGCTAACCAGTTTGTGGATATCCATTTCATTCACTTGTAAGGAATTTAGCTGTCCAAATGAAAACCTAGACCTCAACATAACTGATGCCACCCTGGCTAGCAGTAGCAGTCCTGTTTCTTGAAGAAGAGTAGCTGTTATCTATTATCCCAGGAGAACAGATTGTGCAATAGGGATCCAAGGCAGTAGCTGGCAGCTGATCATATGTATCAAAAGACACACAGATTTTTCACTAACTTTTGAACTTCACTTCAAACTTGGAAATGCAAACTACAAACAAGAATATTACTCTTAATACGTAAGTTGCTTCTGTGTTAAGGTGCTCTGTAGTTTCAGGTGTTCTAGGCTGGGTTATCCCTTGAATCAGGAGTGATGTCTCTTTAAAAACTGTGTTTAGTTTTTCCTAACCTGCTGTCTAATTCAAGCTTTGTGTCCTGCTAAGCTCTTTGCTTCAGTACAACTTTTTAAAGTGACATCCATGGATTTAATTTGCCTTGTGAGTGTTAAACCCTTTTTTATGATTTTTCAGTTTGTTCAATTATGTTTATAAAGTAACTACCCTGCCCACAATGATATTACAAGAAAACATGATGAGAACTTCTTGCTATGTCCTGATTAAGTTCTTCATTAGTTCCTGTACTTGTATCTCTTTTCTCCTTCCTTAGCATTCCTCAAAAGCTGTTATATTTTGTCTCAATAGACCTCATGAGAAACTGTGAAGTTCTCGTGGTGCTATTGGGAAATGTATATTGTAGAAGCTCATTTGAATATACATTTCAATATACAATGTATATTGTAGAGCTCATTTACATTTCGTAAATGTACATTACGAAAATGTACAAGCAATGGCTCCAGGTCATACTTCTAATGAAATCCAAATGCAGGTAATGAAGTTGTATTTAAGAATAAAAATTTTGCATAACTCAGCTGCCATCAACATAAACTGAAGAAATTCTAAACTTATTTGGGAAAAATATGTTAAAATTAAAGGCAGAGGAAATGTGAAAGAGATGCTGCTGCCTGTGCAGTCCCACAGAACTGTAACAGTTGTGTCTAATCTGTCTCACCTGTCTCCATGAAATGTTGTGTCACAAGCTTTGATCACCTACAGTCTGGTTGTTCCAGAACTGTCAGAGTAAAGTGATGAAGCAGAAAGCAGTGTGTGTCTGTGTGTGTCTGTGTGTGTGTGTTTAAAAACCCCAGCTTGAAAACACTTATCAAAGTTTCTACTCAAACACAAAACCACAGATTATTTTCCCACAGAACAAGATAGCACAAGATAGCAACATTCTGAGGAGCAACCAGTCAGCGTTTACTCAGGAGTTTATAAAGGTTTTTTTGGTTTGGTTGTTTTTTTGTTTGTTTTTTTGTTGTTGTTGTTTTTTTGTTTGTTTGTTTGGGTTTTTTTGTTTTTTCAGACTGAGACAAAGAGACAGTATTGAAAAATGAATGAAAACGAATCCCCATTGAATTGCTTCTTCACTCAGGGCTCAGCGCTGCTCTTTACACATGTGGTTTAGACCTAAGGAATTGTCTGGAGGGTTTTTTATGCAAGTAGTCCAATGGACTGAATAAATGGGTTCAGATTAAAGATTCCTGAACTGAACCAGAAATTTTACTGTCACTGGCAAAGTATTGCTGTCAGAAAAGAAAGATTAGCACTTCTAATACTACCAATTTAAAAAGAAGTTAAAAACTTGAGCAAAAACTTTGGCCCTAAGAACCTTACACATAGAGAAATGCCAAAAAAGCAATGAAATTAGCAGCAGTCTAACAGCATGCTTAAATGCAGTAAGAAAACAGAGAAAAATAGGAAGTAAAAGAAGAAAAAGAAACAAAAAAAAGAGACATATTGCTTTTGGCAAGTTTTGTGTGAGAATCTCCATTATTAAGTGTTGTATTCTGCAGAGGATGCTGAGCCAGTCATGTACTACTGACAGCAAAGGTAGCTAAAACAAGCTCGGTAGTTTAAGGGTATTTTAATAAAACCAGCATCTTTCAATACTGTCCTCCATCACAGTTTTCCAGGCCACCAGGAAACATTGGTGTCCTATTCTGTTTATCACAAGCTGTGATATTTCATCCATATTTTCATTCAGCTCGTATTCAATTAAAATTTGTATTTTGAATTCACTTTTGACTGCAAATTTTCGGAAATTAAGAATCCATCATATTGCACAGTGTTTTGTTCTCATTACTAACCAGTTTCTTTGTCAAAAAGGTGTGTCTCTTACTTAAAATTTTGATATGCATGGCTGTTAAGCAATTTGTTCTAACACCTTTCTAACTGGTGAAAGATGCATTTTGAAACAAGTATTTTGTCAATTCTGAAAACAGAGCATAGGCTGGCTGTTTTGGTCATTGGGTTTTGGGTTTTTCTGAATGAGAGGTGTATGCTTTAAAAAAAAATAGACGCACATCTCACCAATATCTATAAGTATGTGACCCAATTTTCTACTGTTAGTATTTTATCATCTGCATTATAAATTTACTCAATAGCATCAAACTGTAGGAAGACACAAGCATACTCTAAAGACTTTACTTGTAAGCTACCACCCAGGAAAAAATTCAGAAGGCTCCATATTGATATGACATAACAATGACACCTAAGTGCTAGGATGAGTGAGAAGTCCTTAATACAAGATCGTTCCTAAGCAAGATCAGCAGAATGTGTCTCCCATTTTATAAAGCTGTTGAATGACTGATGATTTTAATCCCCTGAGGGAACTTAACACAAGCAGAGAAAAGACCCATCTCTGTAGACTTCACAGGATGATACTCAATCTACCCCAAAACACTTACTGTTTCACACAGGGTTTGTGCTTGAAAGAGATTAGGTTCAAGGTTATTTTAGCCATCACTACTTACAAGCAAGGAAATTGCTCTGCTTCACTCCAGCTCTGACCTTTTTAATTGACAGCAGAACAATTATTCATCACATAATCAAATTATTGTCTCTATCCCCTACCTTGTCTTGTTAGAGTCTGTTTATCCCATTGACAGGGTCCATACCTCTTTTCTGTTTCCCTGTAATCTGTATGTCAGGAAAGCACGAAGTTTTAGGGAGAGAGAAGACAAGGCAGAGGAATGAGTTTTTCATAAGTCACTTTGCTTTCTGTTGACTTAAGCATAGCCATGGCCTTTGCCTTACATGGCTGGTCTGCAGTCCCTTGGTGCATAAGGAGCAGAGAGGCTGCAGGCTGTAGCCAGGAACTATAGCAAGGCAAAAAAAATCTCTGAAGCTACAAGGTCAGTGTCCCTGGTACTTCCCTTCACACCCCAAAGTCTAAACGTAAACAGTCTTGTCTCCATCTCCCTTGTATAATATTGACTTCACAACCTGCCCCTGCCCCAACAGATCTCATAATGACAGTAAGTCAGCAGAGTCAAGCCATTAAACTTCTCTAGGGTTGACTGAGGAGCACCGTCATTTCACTACGTGCCATTTGGAAGACAGCAGCTTGTTTCTTTTTTAGACATCCCCAGCTGAAGAATCATTTCCTGTTTAAAATACAGGATTTATTACTAACTTGCTCATTTCTTGAGGGCTATGGTAGTCATGGGGTTGTAGAGCAGATGACAACTGATAAGTGACTCATCCATTTCTCTGGGAACAGATGGGTAACAATTCCAGAAGATTTAATGGTTGGAATGTCCCCATTTTCCCCAGTGTCTGTTTTTCTGACACTTTGCAGAAGCTGAGATCCTAGAAATTTACAACTTTTGGAAATCAATCCACTTGGCACTCTTTGGTCTTGATGGTGTGTCATTTTACGGTTAGTGATTCAGTTGTAATTAACCCAGGTAATTCCTTGTTTGTCTGTGCTATAGCTGCCAAGTGGTGCTGCAGAGAGTTTCTGCACATGTCACACTCCTATCACATCCAGGTTTCAGCATATCAGTTCCCTTATCACTCTCTACAACCATCCAAGAGGATGTTGTAGGGAGGTGGAAGTTGGTCTCTTCTCCCAGGTAGCAAAAAAAGAAATGACTTCAGGGAAATGGCAGCTGATATGGAGAAGATGGAGGTACTCAATTCTTTGTCTCAGTATTCACCAGAGATCAGGTTTCCTGTGCCTCTCGATTCCCTGATCCTTTGGGTGGGTGTAGGAGCAGTGACAAGTGAAGAGCACATTCAGGACCACTGGATGAAGTTGAATAACTCCAAGACTATGGGACCAGATGAGATACATTCCAGGGTCCTGAGGAAATTGATTGATACTGTTGTCAAGCCAAACTCCATCATATTTGAAAAGCCAAGGAAAAGACACTGGTAGTTGGAAAAAAGGAAACACTCCTCCCATTTTTAAAAAGAAGAGAAAGGAACATCTGAGGAGCCACAGACTGGGAACACTCACCTCTGTGTCTGGGATGATCATGGAGCAGTTCCTCCTAGAAGCTGTGCTGTGGCACATAAAAGATGAGGAGATGACTCGAGGCAGCTAGCACGGCATTACTAAGTGCAAATCATGTTTGACCAGACTAGTGTCCTGCTAGGATGGAATGATGGCAACGGTGACAGGAGAAGACCAATAGACATCATCTATCTGGATTTCTACAAGACGTTTGATAAGGTTTCACGTGGCATGGTTTTGGTGGATTTACTATTCAGTGAAGAAGGAATTGGCTGGATGGATGCAAAAAGTTGTGGTCAATGGCTCTTTGCCCACAGAACCCAGAGTTCTGTCTTGGGTCTTGTGCTCTTCCATATATTTTTGACGACACAGACAGTGGGGTTGAGTGCACCCTCATCAAGCTTGGAGATGACACAAAGCTGAGTGATGAAGTTAACAGAAGGAGAGGGTACCAACCAGAGGGATCTGGACAAGCTTGAGAAGTGGGCCCACAAGAACCTCATTTAGTTTAACGAGCCCAAGTCAAGGAAGGCACCTGGGTCAGGGAAATCTTGGACATGAGCACAGACTGGAAGAACTCATTGAGAACATCCCTGCATGAGAGAACTTGGGGATTCTTGTCATTGAAAGCTGCATATGAGTCAACAGCGTGAGCTCTCAGCCCAGTAGGCCAACTGTGTCCTGGGTTCCATCCAAAGCAGCATGGCCAGCAGAGCAAGTGAGGTGATTCTACCCCTCTACTCTGTCCTTGTGAGACACCACTTGGAGTGCTACATTGAGCCCTGGGGCTCTTAGCACAACAAAAACATGGGCCTGCTACAATGGGTCCAGAGGAGGGCATGAAAATCATCAGAGGGATGGAACACCTCTCTCATGAAGACAGGCTGGGAGCACTGGGGTTTTTCAGCCTGGAGAAGAGAAGGCATCAGGGACTTTCCAGTACCTTAAGGAGACTTACTAAAAGGAAGGAGAGGGAATTTTTGTGTGAGTAGAGAGTAACAGGACCAAGGGCAATAGTTTTAAACTGAAAGACAGGAAATTTATGTTAGAAAAATATAAAAAAAAATTTACTGAGAGGGTAATGAAGGACTGGAACGGGTTGCCCAGATATGCTGTGAATGCCCTACCCTGGAAATGCTCAAAGACAGGTTGGATGGGACCCTGAGCTACCTGATACAGTGAATGGTATTCCTGTCCGTCGCAGGGGGATTGGAACTACATGACCCTAAAGGTCCCTTCTGACCTGAATCACTCTATGATTCTATAATTCTACATTGCCTGTAAGCTTTCAGAGAGATTTGCAGCTTTTTTTCATCCCTGTACTTTGAAATGACAGTTTCAGGAAGCACACACTTGATATACAGCCTAAATGGCTGATGTTTAAAAAACAAACCTAACAACCCCCCCCAACCCGAAGCCCTCCCAGCTGTTTTGAGGTACAAATGCATTTAAAATAGAACTTTGGTGTTGCTATTATCTTCTAAGAAATTCTAAGTTCTTTAAACACAAAGGAACTTGGAAAAAGAATAAAAATGTTAATAATGAGATCCACTTCCTCCTTCTGCCTTTTCCATTTGGGTTTGAAATTGAACTACTGTATTTCTCTTTGCATTTGTTAAAAGAAAGTGAAAGTTTTTTCTTCAAACCTTGAAAACACTGGATTAGTATACAAGTAAAATTTTCATTTTCAGTGCTGGAAGAGATGGAAAGGGAAAACTGTGTTTTTACCACATTTTTATCTCATTCCTTCAAATGAACTTCAAAACCACCTTCTGTGGTACAGGTTAGTCTTCATTTGTCCAGTGAAATACTTTAAAAATCTGGAAAGCAGAAACAAATAATTTTAATACTACTGAATAAAAAAAACCTGAAGAAAATTATTTATTTGGAAAAGTAATATTTTGTTGTACAAGCTGTAATAACAGCCTATGTCAATCAGCCAATATATTGCTTTTTTCTTTCATTCCCCCCCCCCTCCATGTTTTACCTGTATTTGTTTTGTTCTTAAATAAAACAATCTTTTTCATTTTTATGACCTTTTCATCCTTGTTCTAATTTTTAATTTTATGACCTATGGTAAAAAAACATGGCTACATGCTAAGTTTAAATATGATAATAGGAGCTCCATTTCATGCAGTTCTTACCATAATCACAAACAGTCTGGGAATGTAGGACTTTAGTTTCTTAGTAACCTACTGCAACACAGAAATAAGCCTGTGCTCATCAGGGAAATATTAGCGAGCAATTGGCTTGTGGGCTGTTAGTCGGTAAAATAAGCAAACCATTAATCAGTCTTTCCATGGCTCCAGTGCTGAATCAGCTGAAAGATTCAAACAAACCTGCGGTCCTGCATGGAAATATTTAAAAATTATTTACCAGGCTTGAGGCCTTTAGGGACTGCTGCTGCAAAGTGCCAGCTGTTGGACAAGGGCCTGGACAACTTTCTATAGACAAATGTCTCTAATAAGATGTGTGTATACATAAGAAAAGGTGACAGATTCAGCTAGGCCTAGACAATGATCTTAAAGAGTAATGTCGCAAGGTCTCCTGGCTGTAGTGAGAACATCTGCAGAGATATTTTCTCATATTTCTTCTTTTACAGCAAAGTGAGCCTACATGATGGCCAGCCTGCCATTTATATTCATTTGCTCAACGCTAAGAGGGTAAAGAGCTTAGATGACTGCAGGGAAATGTTCTATCAAAGCAGGACCTAGGAGACAGGGAGAAAGGAAAGAAATGAAAAAGGAAAATGGAATTTAGTGAAAATCCCAATGCATAAAGAAGGCAGCTGAATTTTTCTCTGGAGTACAGAGGGCAAACAGAGTATGCACAGTCCTGTTCACAGGGTAAGACAGGACCCAGCAGTCCCTGGTGCACCCCACAGGCTCAAGCACCATCTCAGCAACTGCTCCTGGCCTAGAAACCTCTGTCTGATGCTCATTAAGATGTGTGTCCCCACACAAAAAACCCACAGTGAATGCAAGGGCTTGTATCCCTGTGTGGTAGCTGGATTTTCTGGTATAGAAAAGAATAATTAGGGTTTAGCCCAAAAATGTACAAACTTACGAATACCTCTTTTTGTGTTTGAATCTATAGATCATCAATCATCAACAAAGAACAAGCTTTACATGACCATCTGGAAAAACAAAATGCTGCTCATTTCTAGTAGGTCCTAAGGGACTCCTGCCGAATTTAGTGTACTTTTCAAACTGGAGTGTAAAGAAAAATAGGTAAGTTTTTTGCTGAACCTTATTACAATCTCCAAGATAAAAATCACAACTTTCATGTACACAAAGAAAACAGAATAAGAACTTCTGTGTCAGGATTTCCTGCCTAGAGAACAGATGGTCACATGAACAAAAATGTAATTTTATTTTAGCATAGCTGTGCTTTTTAAGTGGGCTGCTATATAGTACTAAACTGAACCTTTCTACATTCTACATATGTACATACAGATGAAAGTAACAGGAAATTCTTCACAACATTTTGTGATGCATTGAGATCTTGGACACAAGGATTGAGTAATATGCATCTAGGGGTTTTTCCAAGTCTGCGTGTAAGCTGAGATTTTCTTCTTTCTTTTTTTTAAGGTCTATTGTTCTCATTGCTTTTTACAATTAAGATGCTACTTTCAGTTACTTATAAGTGGTTCAGAATTAGGTTTCATAGATGGGCATGTAAAGTTCTCATGTTCCATCACAGTGAGAATTTTGCTCAATCTGATACTGCTTTTTGGAGAGGATGTTTTTACTCTGTGAACTCTGAGGTATGAGGTATTTTATTCCCCAAACCTCTCACGAAGGTTTAAGTCTTGAAGTCTGGTGTCAGAAGTCAGTGAAGTATGTCACAGGATTGAATCCTAGAAAGAAGTCAGGGGTGATGTTTGCTGTTTGCCCACAGTAATTATTCCCTGAGAAAACTTGCAGTCTGGTAAAAGTCATGAAACAAGCTGTCTCAGTACTTTCAAATTGTCTTAGTACTTTATTGGATAGGTAGGAGTTAATCGGGACTTTTGGTAACCTGTATTACATAAGTCATACCAGAGACTCTTGGAAAGGTGAATGCATTGTAGTGCATTGTCAGCTATTTCTTTTGCATTTCTTGGACCAAATTTTCTGTTAGTTTATACGGTCATGGAAACTTTGCACTGTAAGTGAAGGTGCCTTGGGTTATATCAGCTAGAATCTGAAGTCTGACATGCTCACCAGCAGTGTGCATTTCCCGCATTTCCTAATGCTGAAGTACCTAATAAACCCACAGTGAAAAAGAGGTTACTGATGTGTTAAAAACCAAAACAATCTTGACGTTTAGGAACATATAATTTATTAGGTTGTTTTATGTATTTTTGGTCCATGCATTTACTTAAAAATCACTGGCTACCCTCCAGCTTCTGACCAGGGAGGTCACAGACAGCTGTGCATCCACCAGCCCTAGACTCCACAGGCAAGGAGGGATTGATGATTGTCCTGTGCAGGCGGGTCTCTTCAACTCAGCTGTGATTGTGTGGCTTCTCTGTGGGATGTGAACCTGTGGCTGGGTGTCTCTCACCCCCACAGAGGGTCAGAGAGCAGCCACAGAGCAAATGGAGGCACAGCCCAGAGAAACCTCATCTTTGCATGGACACAGTTCAGACATAGAAGCGTCACCTTCCAAACTGCAGCAATGGCATTAATGCTACCTGCAAACTCATGCTTTGAGTTTGTGTAGTTGAATCACCACTGTATGTGTGTCCGAAGAAATAGTTACCTGCATTTGTTCCTACAGTTATTTCTACTTATTGATCATTTATACTCCCTTCAGCTGCTGAAGATGTCGGTAAAGCTAACCATTTTGAAGTACAGTTGACAGAGAGCTGCAGATCATGCTGATCTCAGTTCCACATTCCTGTGTTTTCAGATCTTATATAAAGAGCCACATGGAAATAGTCATTGCTGTAGTGCAGAACAACTGAACCAATTCAAAATTTACTTCCTAAGGACCCACAGACCTATGGTCTCCCAAGGGTTAACCTTGTGCTTTATTTAATTTTAAGTTATTTAGAAATTCAAATCCTAAGCAGATGTGCTCATAAAAAAAATCAAAAAACAAAACAAAACAAAACAAACACACACAGAGCAAAACCCAGCAATTTCCTATGAGAGCTGAGATACTCACACAACAAACATAATCTTCCTTAAGAATAACTAAAGGACTATTTTTGTACTATGTCCTATACTTCTCTCCCCATGACACATACTATGACCTATGTCATGGAAACAGAGGCAGACTGCTGTCAGATGTTCATGAGAACAATGAGAAGGAGATGAATGTACTAAGACAAACCCAATCTCACTGAAAATTTTTGAGGAGAAGCTTGCATTGATCTCTAACTTAGTACATGCTGTGCTACCATGGGAGTAAACTGGCTGTCCCTAGCCTTCTGCTTGCATTTTAAGTCTGTGAGACAGATCATCTGGGTAACCATCCCTCAGCTTCTCGTGCTCATCTGCCTCTGCACTCCCCACTGGCTCCTGTGGGGAGAACACAGGGAAAGGATCTGCAATGCCAGCTCTTCCCACCACTCCACCCACGATGCCCTTGGGGATGAGAAAATGGCCGCTTGCTTTTGTAGAGAGGTTCTACCCCACAACTGCTTGCCTACAGACACCTCTGAGGGAATATCTGATCACTTCAGGGCAATCTGTGTCTGCCCACCATGTCAAGTCTTCACTCAAGTGCACATCCTCAGCAAGCACCGCTAAATATGTACTGTGTACTTTGGGATTTCAGTAGTTTGGTATCCAGTTCTTTATCAAAGACGTGGATCTCCTGTCTTCACATTGAGTACTTCGCTCTGCAAGTACATAAGTTTATCCACACTTCCCGCAGGAGGTGGGAATGTAAGCACCAGAACTGTGCAAAAGGAAATAATATGTAAAAAGGGGGTTGGTGACAGCCAGTATGGCTTCACCATGTTAGACAAATTTGGTGGCCTTCTGCAACAGGATTAAAACACTGATGGATGAGAGAAGGGTAACTGACATCATCAGCCTGAACTTGTGAAAATCATTTGGAACAGTCCCGCACAACATCCTGGTCTCTAAACTGGAAAGCCATGGATTTGATGGACACTTGGTGGATAAGAAGCTTGTCTGGATGAACGCATTCAAACAGCTGAGCTTAGCAGCTCAGTGTTGAGAATGCTGAGAACATTGACCAGTGATGTTCCTCAGGGAACCAGTGCTCTTTAACATGTTTGTTGGTGATGGGAACAACCTTCTGCAATGAAGACAGTTTGAGAGAACTGGGGTTGCTCAGGTTGGAAAAGAGAAGTCTCCATGAAGACCTTGCAGCATCATTCCAGTACCTAAAGAGGGCCTACAGGAAAGCTGGAGAGGAACTTTTTACACAGGCATGCAGTGATAGGAGAAGGTGTAATGGCCTCAAAATAAGTAAAAGACAGTAGGTTAAATTGGATAATAGGAAGAAGTTCTTTACTGTGCAGCTGGTGAAGCACTGGAGTAGTTTTCCTGGAGCAGTTGCGGATGCTCCATCCCTGGAAGTGTTTAAGTTCATGTTGGATGGGGTTTTGAGCAACTTGGTCTGGTGGAAGGTGTCCTGAACCACGGTGGGAGGTGTGGAACTAGATTATCTTTGAGATCTCTTCCAACTGTAACTAGTCTGTGATACAATTCTATGATGAAAAGTACTGCCTAGTGATGGAAAAACTATCTTATGCCACCTAGAAAGCCAGTCCTTGTCATTTAATTAGACTTCATAATTATAACTGTAAGTGTTCCTAAGAGCATGAGATTACAAAATTAAGCCACTACTTCTGAAATATCATACCCCTAAGCACAATGAGGCCAAGCTGAGCAAAATGGTGCTGGCATCAACTTTATATTGTAATCTCATACCATATAATTGGACTAAAAGTCAAAATCAGTTTTCAGAAGTGTAGACAGGAAGAGTTGTAGCTAGTCAAGTGTTTGGTTATCCAAATTTTTATATTAAAAATCCTAGTTTATTAGTTGGAAAACTACATAATTTCCAAACTAATTTTTGTGTCATTATGAGCAATAACCCTATGGAATCATGTCAATTAAATAGCAGTTGATCATATTCAAACGTGTGATATACTAGGAGAAGGTGATCTGGTTCATGCATTCCATCATTCCCAAATATTTTTTTGACCCAAGGCATATTTTTGATGCCACTTCTTGAACCAAAGCAGCTGAAACTGCATGTGTTTTGCCCTGAATAACAGAATTATTGATAATCAAGGTGCCAGTGATTGCTCTGATTTGCATGACAATAGATGTGTTATCTAAAGAAGCCAACCTCTATCTACAATAGTACATGCCAGAGTGGAGTGTGAGGGTGGCTGAAGAAGAGAGAGACACGTTCTTCTCCAAAGCCAGCAACCTTCAGACAACCTTTCTTTGACAAGAGGTTTTGCAGTTTGTGTTGCTGCTGCTGCTGCCAATCAGTTAAGCCCCCAAATAGATCTTGTCTAAACCTCTACATCCTTTGTCTGGTAAGATTATTTTCTGGTGCTGCTTTCCACAAAAAACTACTCTCCGAAGAGGCACAGCATCAGTATTTTCAAGAAAGGGTAAAAGAGAACTAAGACAAACTCAGAGCTTTAAAAATGTCTCTTTTTAATAGAAATAAAGTTTCCAAAGAAAGAAAACCTACTGCATTTATTTGGAAGATTACACAGTATAGTTATATTTCCAAACCAAATAGATTACATTTACAGCATGATAAAATACAGTTAGAAAAAAACTGTGTCAAGTACCACATAGCTCTGATCTCAGAGGGCTTCCCAGCAGGAGCTCTCAGCCACATTGAATTAATGCCAAATTGCTGCATTACTCTTCTGCTTCCATCTGATAGAGAGACATCAGGCTTTCTGTCCTAGACCTCAGCTTCCTGCAGCCACCCTCTACTCCTCCCATCCCTGTCTTTCATCAGTACTTTCAGAGACAGCCCAACAAATTCCTGTAATGTTTCTGGACCAGCAACCAAAAAAAAGCACAGGTTACAGTAGCCTATTGATGCCATTGAAGACTAAGCTCTTTAGAAATATAGGGGGAAAAACCTGGAGGAGTAGCAAAATGCTTTCTTTTTCCAATAAAATCATAAACAATTTTTTTGTTTGGAAAATCTTGGAGACGAGCTGTTTGGTGCAACTCTCTTCTACAGAAAGTTTGGATCATCTTGTTCTCCAAATACACTCCAAGGGTCAAATCCACAGAAGGCAATGACAAAATGCTCACTTGTTTCAACAGTAACAAACTGTTTTACAGAACGAAATAGAAGTTGGAAGAACAACTTAAACTTTTAAAATGTGAAACAGAGGAGTTACTGTCCCACTGACTGTGCAGAGGGCTTCTCTTCTGGGCAGGGAGATGGGTTTTTGTCTTTCAAGAAGTGTTGGGAAAAAAAATCTGCCTGTTTCTTGACTCTTGCATCCAGAATTATAGACTGTAATGCTTCTTCTGAAAGTAGATATTACACAAAATGTCTTAGAGTTCTCCTGGAGAGTCCACACAGTAGTAAAACAGAATGAAAACCTCAGTTATTTTACAGCCTCACACATGCAGATGCAACTTTTTTTAAAAAACCCATACCAACAACTTCAAGAAGGCCCAAGAACCAAGTTTTGTGGGTTTTTAAAAATTTTTATCTGAAGGTGGCTAAAGTAGACAGTGAAATATATGTTTGAGAGACTAAACCTTAGACTTCTGTCCTACCTTAACTTAGACACATACACTTCTGATCTAATGGAGTAGCAGAACAATTAATTTTTAAATACTTGTAGTTTGTTTGCTATATCACAGAAATTAGGTTCTTCTTCTTGCATTTGTTCTTCTAACACATTTTGTACATTCATTACTTACTTTTTCTTTCCTTCTTTATCTTCTCCCCTACAGTTTTGCTTGCAAATCAGTCTTTCATCCCTCTCTTGCAGCTATAGATTTCTCTCAATAGTTTTCTCTGTATTATGCAGCCGTATATAGTCAAAAGTCATACTTTTTTTCACTTTTTATTACTTTTATTATGGTTTTGACTGTTGTTTTTGACCTCTGTTAGCCACAATTACTTTTGCTCTTCTTTTCCTTCTCTCTCCATAGCCTCATTTTACCCACTCTCCATTTTCCTGTAATCAGAAGGTGAAAGATAAGCATTACAGGATGACATTTAGGACCATAAGTCATGACATTTTAGATCAAACTTTTATTTTACATTCCTAAACTTCTACCACTCTCATTGCCAAAAGTCTTGAATTGTGAAGTATTGCTGTAATTAGTACAATGGTTTTAATAGATACAACCAGCCTAATTGGTGTTAACAATGCTTGCCTAAACTTGTGGAAAGTCTGAAATACTGCTCTGGAAGATTTTCTATTGTTCCATGTCTTGCATCCCCATTGCCCTGCAGAAAGATGAGGAGAAATAATGCTTTTACTCATAGAGAATTTTGGAAAATATTTGCTTTTATGTTAGTCTACCTTGGTGAGAGATCAATACCACTGTCCTTGTATATGTGAGGCTGTACCTATGGTGTCGGATACCAGGTTGCCTTCCTTCAGTCCTGTCCCTCTTCAGTCCCAGCTGATCAAACAAATGCAGCTCTTCTCTACCTTGCTTTCTCCAAGTCCTCTGTCAGAGGCACACACTATGTGCCTGATCTAAGATGGCCATCCTGCATACCAGAGACGACCTAGGAGGCAGGCAGAAAAGTCAGATCAGAGGAAGGTGGTCAGGGAGAGGTTTTGGTGTGAACGCAAGAAAGGTGCTTAAACACATGTGTTAATAGGTATTTGGTATACAGTAGATGGTGCTCCAGTATTAACTGCCACTCTTACTAGATTTTGTAGAGGCAGTTTTCCTGGATCACTACTTTTGCTTATCTCTCAGTTGAGGCCTTACACAAGTCAGTGAAAAAATAAAAGGAGCAGTGAAACCATCTCCTCAGAGGCCACAGGCTGGGAGAGGATGGAAGTTTATGTTTGGCTTGGAGACATAGCCATGGCTGCCAGAGTCAGGATCACTGGGCACCTTTTACTCCAGTCATTGACTTTGCACATGGGAGAAAAAATTGCTGTCCTGTATTTCTTTTCCCAGCAGTGGGTTCGTGGGTCTACTTAGTCCTAGCTGCCTCAGTTCATCAAATGATTATAAGGTTGGAGCTCAGAGACATCTCTCTGTGTTATGAGAGTAATTTGTACTTCTGTAATTTACTTTATTGTGATGAATTAGGGAGTTAGCAGATTCATTTTTTTTCTAGTTGTGCTCTGTGTACTAATAGAAGTGTGGTGACCTGTCAGTGAGGATGCTTCATCATGATGTAATTAGAGCACATACTAGCCCTTCAGACCAGCAGCCATCTGTGGCTCATTAGGATCTTGGCTGAAGGCTGCATTTCATTTATGAGCAATGTTCAACCCTTCATATCTGATCAGCTCCTTCTCGTAAAAATAAACCTCAGTGGCATGTCCAGGTCTGACTTATGGGGTTCCTGCACCAGCCAGTAAGAGTAGTCAAATGTCCCGGGTTCACCGTCCCTGATATCTGCGATGTGAGTTATCCCCTGAAACAGAAGCTTTACACTGACACTCCTGTGAGGGTCACTAGGCTGTCTCTCTCACAGTTATTTTCTTGTGAGGGAGGAGAGCATTGACCCTTTTGTCCTGTTTTTTCTGTGCCAGTGCCTGCTCTGGTGGAGCTGAAAAAGCCTATATCCTGCTCTTTGCCGTCATCTGCTGAGTATGACCTCTATGTAGGCAACTATAGAGAGACAAAGTGCTGTTTACAATGATCCCCTGCAGCCCTCAAGACCCTAGAGAAGGCCAAGCCAAGGGCAAACCCCTGCTTTCTGACTTTCCTACATGCATGCTTACGCTAAGAGTGACTGTATGGGAACTGGAGGCTATGTGATCTCAAACCCCGCCCCAAAACTCTCTGATGATCAGCCACAGGCACGATCACTGGCAACCCTCAGAGCCGGGGCAATGGCTTTCATAGGCAAGGATATGCAAAAAGGTTCATCATTCCAAAACCACTCCGACCGCTGGGTGCCAGGTGTTTTCAGTGGGATCTGCATGCAAGGGGATTTCCTGCACATTTGTGGCTCTGTAACTGCACTCGGAGGGTTTAAAGAGGATTTGATTTTTTGCTGGAATTTCTCCAGCTGAGCTCAGTAATTGAGATGTTCCTTTGGCTGCAGTGGGGCACAATATAGAGTATCATTAGGTTTATTCTTGAGTTGGAAATATAGGAAATTGAGCTGTTTAGGCAAACAGCCAGTGTAAACAAATATCAGTATATGCAGCAGATAAAGCCAGACAATTGAGTTGTTACCTTCCCAGGAAATAGCAAAAATATGTATGAAACTACCCCTACCCCTTTAATGGGTTTTTAAAAATTATTCCCTCAAGCTGCATATGGACAACTTTGAATCTGTTGTTAACCTCTTTAGAGTGTGTTTGGTTTCCTGGTACAGGAAGTAATAACCGTAAAGCAAACAAATGCCTTAATTAAACCAGCACATGAGAAGAAGCAAGGGTGATGTCATATTGTTGCATTCAATGGCACTAGAAGTATTAATGAAGCAATAGTCACTAACAAGTAGTATTAAGATGTGGCAACAACACACATGTAATCAGCCAGTGTTTCTACTTAAAAAAACACATTAAAAGATAACGCTGCAAAATTCCCCAGGGTAAACAGGGTGCCAGATGTCTTAGTTGAATAGTGTTGTGGTTAAGGGACATGGACATAAAAGGGACATGAAAGAAATTCCTGCTCTGCATGAGAAAGTGTAAAAGAAAAGGCATGAGGCATTTCCGGAGAAGTGAATTCCTGACTGCTGCACAGAGCTGTGCTGCGCTACCCCCTGTACATAGCAGCATGAACAAAGGAACAGAGGATAACATACATTTATTTATTTGGGTATGTTATACTGTATGTGATACCTTAATACCTACTGCATGTATGGTTTGGTACGTACAGATCCTCTGACCTTGGCCCAAGGTAAGAGAGAAATATGTACTTCTGACCCAACACATCCTCAATTGTAGGCCACACATCAGTTTATGACCACAGCTAAGAAACTGTCTGAAAAAAAATCAAGAAAAACAAGAAGAAAAACAAGGTTATGGAAAGAAGAGTCTGCCATGTCCTACATGGCATTTGTTTGAGCTATGACCTTTGACAGAGCATCTGAGTCCTGTGCTGGTCTTATTTCACAGGTTGGCTCTGCTGCTGATGGACCTCTTTCTATGCAAGTGACTGAAACAACTTAAGACCACATTTCTTCCCTGATACTGTGTAGAAATAAGGTACTTACTATGTTTTTTCCATAGCTAGTTGTGAGGGGGTTAGGAAAATAGTGATTAGTTGGAACATAACCCAAAAATACATCAGCAGCGTTTGATCTTGCCAGGACATTTCACAGTGACTGTCCTCTTCCTCCCTGCACATGTGGGAGGACATGAAGCATCACTTCCTTGGGCAATGACAGCTGCGGTTTCCTTGCAGCCACCCTTCACCTTTCCCTGATGGGTCTCAAGGTTTTGAATCTGAGTTAGCCTGAAAACATCAAAGGTAAAACCTGAAGTTTTTGTTGGCTGTAGTGCTTGCTTTATGGTGCAAGTGCAGCAGAAGGATTTCAGTGAATTCAAACTCTTCCTCTGTTATGAAGAAAAGTAGAAAGCAATGTAAAAAAAGTGCATCTCTTTAATGGTGTGGTGAATCTCTCTGTGGTTTTTGAATCAATGAGAAGCATAACAAAAATATTGGAGGAAAAGCTAGAGCTCACTCTATTTCCACATCTTTTGGATACTGCTCTCTATTACAATTAAGCTTCGTGTCTGAAACTGAAAGAATATTTATTCTTATGGTTTTTATCTTTAGTGGAAACTGGGAAGGAAAACCATGTCAGTAAATCAAGAGTGTATCACACTATATTTACGCATACAGTCTGTATTTCTCCCATTACTATCTGAAAAGTTCACCATATTTTTTTGTCGATGTCCATGCCTGTTAGAAGATCAAAAAGACCTCATAAAATGCATATACAAGCAATTTTTTTTTTTCAATTCAGACCACTTGAGCCACTGGCAGACAGCAGATTACTGTTTGGAAATGTATGATTTGTAAGAAGCTTTAGAGACAACATATAACAGACTGTAGTATAAGACTGGCCATTTTCCTCTTGCTAAATGACACAGTTCTGAACTCATCGTCTCTACTTAAACTGGGAATTTTAGTGTGTACCTGAACTGTCTCAGTGGCTGGTGTAGTGTTGGAAGAAAAAAACAGATCATTTGAATTACGCATTTAATTCTCTGTCTTCAATAAAAGTTTGCTCTTTTTGTCAATTGATTTATTTTAAAATAATTTATTTTTTACATAATATATTCCTCCTAAATAGAGAGTTGCAAATACTGAAGGCAAAAAACCCCAGATTATGCGGGACAGTCTTAGTTCAAAATATGAAGTAAAAGCTTCAGGATTTTTGCACACGAAGATGGACGTGTTACTATTTCAGAAGTATTGTCATCAAGAAAATCACAATTCTGGGAAATGCCATGATTGTTGCCACTTTGACTTTTTTCCTAATACAGAATCAGTCAGTGTTTTGCTAACATGACTTTTTTTATCTTGAAGGAAAATTTAGGTCAAATTTTCAGAAGCAGCCAAGAGCTTTTCAAACCCACATATAGGTCAGAAGTACAGGAATTTACTCCCTGCATGTGTGTGTCTTTGTGCATATGTGAATTGCTGGGAGATGTGTTGTACAGCTTATCTTTGGCTTCAGGGCTGTAATGCAAGGCTATAATTTCTTCTGTGCTGAAAAAATAGACTAGAAGGCAGTACTTCATTGGACTAAATTGGAGCAAGCTACTGCTCCAAAGAAGTAATCCTTTCAAGCAGAGAAAACACTGCAGGGTACCTTTTGTGTTTCTGCATGCAGATGATATAAAAATGCAAAAAAGAAAAATAACTGTTAGTATATAATTTGGGGGAGAAATAAAAAAGCTGAAAAAACAGATATCATGTCACAAGTAAGTGTTAGGAGTTTTATTTTGATCAACATTCCAAGAGCTTCCCAGAGATGTCATATAGATTTGAGAGAAAAGAAAACGGAAAGGGGAAATTCTTGATCACATTTTCACCATCCTGGACTGATATTGGCATACATTAAGAAAAAAAGAGATGTGTGTCTCTGTATAGACATGCAAGGAAAATATGCCTGTTACAGCCTTTACTAGAGTGTAAGGTTTTTTACATCATTGTAGAGGAAGAAATCTAAGCCATTAAATATGAGGGTCCCTGGCAGTGGTTCCACATTCTCATCCCAAAATATAACCAGAGAGAATTTAAAGTAATTTTCAGAATGGAACAAGCTGCCAAAATGACTAAAGGTTATGATATTGTGATGTGACAAATCAGGTAATACACTTAGGGCACGGGATAGTAAGGTGGTTTTCCAGTTTATTGTTCTCTGTGTCTATCCCGCATGATGTAGAAACCTTGAGCTCATGTGGTATGTCTTTACAACACAGTACGAGGTCTCATAGAAATGCACACACAGCATCACAGGAAATAAGGAAGGATGCAGATACCTGCAAGTATTTCTTTCTCCATTTCTGTTTCCAAACTAAGATTGTTAGTCTCCTCCCCAGGAATATTCTGTCACTGGGTCTGGAAGAACCTTCTGTGCTGAGGGGAGGCATGAGGGGTACTTGGGGTGCAACATCAAGCGTTGTCAACATTTCAACAGAAGCTCTGCTTTAATTTTGACTGACAACATGGGTTGCCATAGGAAAAAAAAAGAGCATTTCTTTAGAGGTCAGTACAGCAGTGGCTGGTGGGAAGTGTTGAGGAGCAGGGCAAGCTGAGCTCTCTTGCGGGGCCGGTGTGCACCGTCCCCCACAGCACCCCTCCACCTTGGATCACCCTTTCAGGAAGGCTGTGTGAACTCCACCAACACAGGATAGGGGCTGCCAAAAAAAAAAGCCATGAACTTCTCACTTTGGGATAGAAACAACATTTGCTGCGTATTTTCTTGATTCTGAACACTGCAAGGTCTGCAGTTTTTCAGCAACTGTTTTAGTAGAGGAGGGGAAAAGTCTTCAAATCTTTTGGGAAATCTCTGGACAACAATTTCCATTAATAGTTTTTGAGGAAGTCTTGAACCCCTCATTGACTAGGATAACATTCCCATAGTGTGTTCCAATTTCTGGAAAAGCCATTAGCACAGACCTCTTTGAGCAGCACAGCTCTATTGACCAGAATAAAACATTTGCCATGCAGAGTATCTAGTTGGCTCCATATAAATTTAATGTGTCACAGAAGAGTTGAAAGGGCACAGAAATCTTTAACCATACTTCACTTTACCTTTAAATATGAGATAATTGTGGGATTTGTTAACAAGTTGTAAGCCTGATACAAATCCACCAAGGAGTATTATGAAGATCTGTGCTCTTAAGCTTGTTGGTGGCAGTGCCCTTCTTTTGTGATTCACAGTAGTGAGCCTAATGCTGCAGTACACAGTTTCAAGGTTCTCAGTGGCAGTTCACTAAAAGACATCACTTTGACCCCACTAGAATCTAATCATTACACCTTGGCTATGGAATCTATTACAGAGAGGCAGCATATCCTTCAGTTTCCAGATGATGGAGATTGCTCACTATCTTTATATGGAGATACAGTACCTCATAAGTACTTTTTAGTGCTTTTATCACTGTTCTCATATGTGTTCTTAAGCTCAGCAAACTGGTGGTGAATGTGCTGTGGAATGCATGTAGCCTGCCCATGTAACTTCATTCCTTTCGCTTGTGTATACCTATAATCGGGTATGTTCTACTCAAACCAATTAGTTTGACGAATCTCATTAAAAATAAGTCAGACTGTTGTCTACTAGCTTGCTTACTGTTATAATCCAAACATAATAAGAGACAAATTTAAATCAGATACAGTTCTGAAAGAGGATTACAGGCAAGATTTGAGACCAAAAGAAAATAAAAATTAAAACAATAATGGCATAAATAGCATCAATTTTACTTGTTTCCTAATTATAAGAACTGATTCAATATGGATTTCACATGTTTAAATCCAGAGAAGTTTTATTAAAGTCAAAATACCAGAAGATTTTTGAAGTTCTATCAGTTACACTTTGGAGTTGAGCTGTGTTCTTTATGTACAAGGTAGCTTTCATGTTAGCAGTAAGCGCCTGCTTTGCTCAGGCAATTAGGGTAATGTCTAGAGGTGCTCTGGAAGGCTACACTCATCTCGTGGAGAAATTAATTTAGTTTATTAATATCAGTGTGCTGAAATCTGTGAAACAGTGAATTGTATATTCTGTGCTCTCTGGCAGCCTGCAAACAGATTGCATTTCCATTAAGGTATTGTATGTGGCAATTAAACCTTCCACAAGTTATACTTTCAGAAGAAGTAATTTTTCAATTTCAGGGTAGTGTAATATGTGATCAGCACAGTATTCTCTTCACACAGCCTTGCTGTTTGCTATTGCCTGTCTCTGGTTAGTTTCCAGACAGGACTGCTGACAGTGTAAAGACACACGCCCCCCTACACTACCATTATGCTTGTGAAATCTCTTCTACTCTCTGGGGACAGGGAGGTGCAAGCAGCAAACCACGAAATCTTCCAGCGCTGTTTCATGGAACATTCCTCTGAAAGGCTGTAAATTCAGAAAACTGCCAGTCTCTGGGAAGACTATGAGTCTGTTCAAATACAGTCTGATTAGTCAGCCACAGTTTTAATTAAATCCTGATGTCTCTTCTTCGAACCGTTTCTCTCGTAGGTGATTTCTAAATTTCTACAAATGAGCTTTGTAGGTGTTGCCACATGCACCAGTGGTAACTAACATAAGACCAGTGGATGTGAGCACACAGTGGATGTGAGACCACCTGAACAGATGAGCAACTTGCCAAGAAAGAAATAGATAGGATGTGTAACTGTGGCTCAATTCCCCCAAGAACAGTGATTTGCCCTGTGAGCCACCAGTTATGAGCTCTACGGGATATTTTGTGAGTTGTTCACATTGCTCTTTTCCCTGCCTTTTCTCTTTTTTCCTATTTTAAGACAGGCAAAACACAGAATTTCAGCACCGAAGTCCTCATTTCCTCCTAGAGCGACCTCTCTCCACATTCTAGGCTGTCATATAAATAAAGGCATAGGCAAAACAAAAGGTAATGTTTGCTGCAAAGGTAATCCTACTGCATGGAGGAAACAAATTAGAAGTAAGGGATGAAAGAATGTGGTATGACAGGGCTCTGGTTGAGACTTACAGATCTGCTGTCTAAAAGGCAAGATCAGATGTTTAAAAATTGAATATGGACAATAACAGTGTAGATACGAGTGATCAGGGAGACAAAATGACCTACTGGTCCAGCAATATGAATATTATCTAAATATCGAATCTGAGAATAAGTGGGAGGAAGCAAAACCTCAGGAAAATATGACCAGTTTTATCCAAGCCATGCTAAATACAATCTGATATCTGGGTATCATGTCAGACAGAGAGACCAAATGGAGGAGTGTTGTCAAGTGCTATGAATCAGGGAAAAAGGGAATACTTGGGAGTCAGTTGTGATTGATACTCACCAGTTAATCAGAAAAGTGGGCCAACCAATTCAAAGAAAGAAGAAAAGCAAAAGGCATGAGTGTTAATGGGAAAAACATTGAAGGACAGTCTAGAACACAGAAGCAAGGATCCCTCATATTTAATTTGCAGCAGAACTAAGAAGAAGCAGAAGATGTGTGCTTTGAGTAAAAATTGTGTTGAAAGTTCTCCCATTACACTGGACAGATCATATCATAAAGTCTACAAAATCCCCACAAATCTTTCTGCCTCATTTCTCTTATGCTTTCCCCTCCAGATAATGCAAGTTTTTTTTTTTTTTACTGGTACCTTTGTAGTGTTTGGCAGAAGTGGATTTTTTCAACACACTGGCTGGTAGCTGAAAACCCTTGAGATTTTTTTTTATTTATTGCAAATTCTTATTAATTGAGTGGGGGCAGATCTGTCAATATGGAGGAGTGTTACTCGTCCCAGCTCATGCATGTCTGTCTCATTATCACAGAAACACCAAATTGAATTCTATTAGTGAATTTTTAAAATTGATCTGGCATGAAGGATACAAAGCAATAAACCCCTACTGTCCTAGCTTGACTAAGAGAATCATAAAGTTTCGTGGTGTGAGGTTTTCAGTGATAAATGATACATTTATGTGGCTGGTGGGTCTCTGTCTTCTAACACAGATCCATGATCTCAAAGAGAATCACTCAAAGCCTGTGGAAATCAAGATGAGTCTTTTTACTGTCTCAAACTCTGGCCTTGTTTTCATTGATATAAATGCAGCAGCTGGAAAGCATACGTAAACAGCTGTAAATTGTCAAGATTTGCAAGCTAGCTCAGAAAACCAGGTGATTTATACTGTACGTTGAAATACTCTGTGCTGATTGGTAAACACAAATCAATCAAAGCTGCATACATGCCATTGATTACCAGGGAAACAGTCAAAAACAGGTTTCAGCATTTGCTGGACTCTGTTACCAAAGAGTTTATGCTTCACTTCTCAGCACGTCCTGCATTCATGGGAAGAAGTTATTCAAAACAGGAAAGCATTCTTTCTCACTTAATTATGGTGACAGTGAAGTTCATTTGTTTAGTTTCCTTCTGAAAGTTGTTCTACATACTTTAATATCAATGTTGTAAATATTGCCATTTCTTCCAATCTTTCATAAGGTGTTAGTAAAACATGCATTCCTAAATCACAAGTCATTCATATCAGCTGATACCTAAATTTTGACAAATTAGTTTTCAGCTCGAGCCATACAAGAAACTCTATGCTTCAGTTCTCAACAACACAGAAATAAGCTGTGTGGTTATTATAGGACAAAAAGTCCTCTGCCTCTTTGGCAATTCTCGTCATCGTAATGGTAAGCTCTCCAGTCTGTTGCCTTCTGGGGAAATTGCTACTTCTCACATAATATATATATCTTGCAGTACTTACAGTGCCACCTGGCTAAAAATTAAATATTGCCTTAATGAATCTACAGGACTTCAAACATTGTACTTTTGTTATTTTGATCTTTGTTTCAGTGTGGTGATGTATGTATTTACCGTAGCAAATGAAACTCTTTATTGGGTCTTAATGGCCTGGGATACACACAGTCTCTGGAAAGTCATGAGAAGTGAGCAGCCTTCATAACCTTCATGCAAATATCAACCAGCTACAGGTAGGCCCTAGTGGTTGGCACTGGACATGTATTTTTGTGCTGAAATATCCCCAGAATACTTGCAAGACCTATTGTCCTGAGAAGCTTTTACCAAGCAGCATCATTGTAAGAGGCTGTTGTCAAAGTGTGGGGCTCAGCTGAAATATGTCTGAAACATTTGTGAATTGACTGGTCCTTACTCCAGCTGACCTCTGACATTCTCCTGGCTCCCAGATGCTTTCTCTTACTCTTCCTTAAGCCACTATATCAACTTCTTAGGGCTCATTCCTTTTCCTGGACCTTTACACTGCAAACCTTTTCACACAGCCCTTCCCTGCCAAGCCCGTTCCTTCCTTTCATTATCTAAAGCACTTCAGAATGCCTTCGGGTTCTGGCACCTGTAAGGATAATTTGGCCAGAAAACAGAATTCTCATTTCACTTCAAGATCATTCTTCCAAAAGACGTAATAAGGAACTAAAGCAAAGTACAAAATGAATTAAATGTTGATTTTTGATTAACACAGTCACAACGGCGAGATACTGAATGAACAGAGCTGTAAAAGTAAAATGTAATCTTAAATTGTAGGATATTAATAATTTCCAAAATATTTAGACAAGGTGTTTTCAGTCCTTCTGAGAACTGACAGCTGATGCCTGAAAAAAAGTAAATCTTTTTTATTGAAAAGTGGGACACTTAGACTCTTTATCTCTAAATGTAAGATAATGATATCTCACCTAACATACAATTATAACAAGTTTACATAAAACAAAATAATTGTCATTTCATGAAACAGAAGACAGGAAACCAAGACCATGGTTTTCCTATGATTTTCAGAGTCTTGTACTTATGCTGATAATCTGAGACCTTGAAGTTTTCTGTTCAAATGTTTTGAAGAAGGCGCATAGGCTACACTCATGTTACAGATGATCAAGTCCAGTCATCAGATTTCAACGAGGATATATACTACTCCCAATTAGTAACTAATCTAGCTTTGTTTTAAACATTCAAAAATGTGTTTCCAATGATTACACAAATCTTTCAAGAATAAGGTCAGTTCTTAGTCTTCTGGGATTAGTAAAAATTTCCATTTAAGTTTATATTATGAAACACAAATGTATATTTATGCAGCGATTCTGACAAACAGCAGCAGTTCTTAAATTTTATACTACATTTATATGATTGAATCCAGTATGTCTTCTTAACAACTAGCATTACAGAATCTACATTCTTAATTACCATTCAAAATGCAATCTACTAATCGATGGATGTCAAATATCCCTTCTGACAGTTTACAGTGTCTTTCAAGTTCTGCTTGATATCAGAGACATACTCATTAGCTTCAGCTTTATTATCTTGAGAAGATCCCCAAAAGAGTCTGATTCAGTCCTCAATGAGGGTAGCAAAGATGCCACAAAGGCAAGAACAACAGAAGCAACAGTTGGCCTTGCGTCAAAACGCTGTCAACTTGCATCAAAACTTTTGAGGCATAGCTATGTGATTTATTTAGAAAAAATCCAACTGGAAACAATAGGAAGGTCAGTCCTGTGATATGGCAGATTGCCATCCCTACTCCTGCCAAGTTTCAAAATTATTCAGTAGTTGCCCATTCATCCACCTTTACTATTTTGAAAACACAAAAGCTATATTGCAAATTATTTATTGCATTTCCTTAAATCTCAGAAAAAAGTGAAAATCCTTCTAGACATTCTAATTAATGGGTGATCTGTGGGACTTATGATATAGGTATGCTTTTCTACAAAACTCCAAAGTGTAATAGGAACATGAGGCATATGCAGTTATTTAGAATGATAAAACTCCTCCCTACACTCAAAAATATGCTAGAAATCTCTGGAGTCACTTCTCTGGCTGATGAGCTATGGGGGAAAACCTCTCCTGACACTGCACCTCAGTATTTGTCAATGGTGTCTTGCAATGCAGAGATATTCTGGCTGCCCTGCCATCTCTGGTTCCCCCTGGTGCTGTGAGGGAAGTCTGGTGAACAACAGCTTTGGTGGTTCTGAGGCTGCTCAGCTGTACCCACCAGTCAGTGTAAATCCTCTTAGTTAATAGTCACCCTCATAAAGATGCTAATTTCATTAGATAGGGAAATATTGCACCAAACATCTCTCACCGTCAGAAGCCCCTAAAGGAAGAAGGGAAATCAGCTCTACTGTAGGGAAAATCAGCCTGTTGCTCGAGCACTCTGAATAGGCCTCTCCCCTCAGGGGAGTCAGTAGCCATGGTCTTGCAGTTCTTCTCACACATGCACACCGAGCAGTTTTCTAATACATCCACAGCAGTTGTAGCAATAAGCTCTCAGTGCTTCAGAATTCATTGTGCCAGTTTTTCATCCCAAAATCTCTCTCTTTGGGGGCTGCACTGCTTCTCTGCTTATGCTTGGCTCTTTGATTTGCTGGAGTTTTCTCTCCATAATCTTGGTAAATTACAGGAACTATTTTTACCAAATACCTCACACACAGCTCCCAGCTTCTGTCTTTGAAATTTTGTAAATCTCTTCTTTCTCAGGAAAAAAAAAATAAAAAAATAAAAAAAAGAGTAGGGGGTGATTACTGCAAACAAAAGCTGTTAATTTTCAAAAGTGAGATTAAATATTGTGTCTGAAATTTCAAATATGTATTTTGTTCTATATTATATAAAAGCCAAGAAAAAAATGCAGACAACTAGGCTTCTGGAAAGAACATTTCATTTTGGTTGATGCAATCAGATGTCTTTTAAAGTTAGCCTGTGATTATAGGTTATGCATGGACAAGTACAGAAAAAATCCCAGCTGCCCAGAGCAGCACGGGCGACTCAGATTGTTTATCTATGTGCATGTAAGCAATCAGTTCTAACCATTGGGTTTACTCCTGCTCCTTTCATAGATGCATAGAGAACAGGGAACAAGACCTACCGTTTTATAAAGGTTTACAGTTGGGAAAAGCATAAGAATTTCAAGTAGAAAAAGTGGAAAATGTACTTTTTAGACACTACTCCTGAAATTGAAGCATACCTTCAGTGCACTTACGGAGAGGTGTGCAAGTATGCATACAATGTGGAAACTGATACTCTGAAAAACAAAAAAGTACTGAGAGAACAGGAAAATTCCTTTCCCTATCTTTTCTGTAGCTTCTCTTAGAGAAGTCATGTTTCTTTAAGGTGAAAAAGGAACTTGTGTCACCTTTTTCACACGAGGAATACTTCCAGTTCTTAAGAGAGATCAGAGAGAAGATACAGAAACACAGACATTTTAAAGATTGCAAAGACGGATTTTTCAAAACGAATGTTAAAATTGTGTCAGAATCAATTCTGTTGCATAATTTTTACAAACCTCATGGAAATGAGTGTTTTCCTGACGATTTTGTGGCAGTCATCAGCAAGTTATACTATTAAAGGCCAGATAATTGCAGCAGATAAGTGGACTAGTAGCTATCAACAGCAACTGTTACAAAGGTCGGTTAAATTCAGTGCTTATTTGGGCATTTATCAACATGGTGTTGTGTATCTATAAATCCTTGTAAATTTTTGTTCTGAAATTATGCTTACATAGTGTACTTCACAATAGGTGCCTGGATCTGAGGTCTTGGAATTCGTTTGTGAGACACATTTGTGTTAGAAGCACACATTCAATAGTGTGGAAATGATTGAATAGTTTCACCTTTACTGGGTGGAAAAAAAGCCCTGGGACGATGGGCTCTTTCAAGTAAATTTTAGCAGCTCATCTCACCACTGTCCTACCAGTCAGCAATCATTGATTGCCATTGTGATGGTAACCATATGTCCCTTGTTTTAAACCAGAATTTAAGGAAAGCTTCAAGAATCTTTTTTGAAGAAGTCACATCTTTAGGCAAATTAATTTTTTTCTTCTAACTGACATGATAAGACTGAAAAAAACCTCATCATAAGAAGTTGTGGAGCTTTTAAATAGCAGATGGTCCAACATGATTTGTTATTGACTGAGTGCACCCATGAATTCTAAAATACATATAAAAGCACATGGCCCTTTCGGTAAAGTACAGATATAACCCATGAACTTATCTCACTGCTCAAGCAGCATTTAATGTCTACTAAACAACAGATGTTGAAACATATGGAGACATGGTTAAGGGCCATAAAAATATAAATAATCCTCAAACTTTTCTGTTATTCTTTAACTATATTGGTTCCATCTGACACCCTGAAAATGTCTGTTTGGGCATCATAGGGAAAGCTGACTCCTTATTAAGTGTCAGCTGTGTGAAGAGATCAGAGTACAAGTCGTCAACTCCAGGAAGAAGTAAAGCAAGGACTTCAGAAAGAAAAGAGAATAGAAATCACTTGGGAACAAAAGATATGGTTTGTATCTTGAGAGTGAAAGAAACAGACTGAATGGAAAAAGTGATGTAAAAAGGATCAGTGTGAACATAAGATTTAAAGACTGGGTACTGTCCTTTGAGCACCACACTTGCAAGGAGAAATCTAGAGCAAAGCATCTGTTCTGTTTGTCTCTGTTTCCAACTCTGCTTCTAATTTTGTTTATTTGCTGCTGTTGCTGGCAAGTGGAAAAGGGAACAGGGCTTTGTTGATGTAAGCATTTTGGTTTAACTTGGTTAAATTTCAACTTTTTTTTTTTTGGCTTGGGTTCTTCTCTTTCTAGACATCATTTCTTTTTCCCTGGTCAGCAGGAGAATGCTTGTTTCTCTGGTATCACGCTTCTCCCCATTCCCTTTTGCTGCCTGCGCTCTCATCCTATGAAGACAGAAAAGATGATTTAGCCCAGGCCTGTACATGTGGGTGACTACCCTGTAAGTGCTGCACCATGACAGTTAGTGGTTGCCTTCAGGGTACTGGGTTCCTCAAAATATTTGGTTGCTTTTGACTCTCTGAAAGAAGACTAAGATGTGAGGTAGGATCACACCACTATCTGCATATGTGAAATTACCTCATTTACATTATATAGCGGGAGCTGAGACAAGCCCAGGAAGGTCTGGGCACCATCTGACTGCCTCTTTTGATGTTGCAGCCTTGCCCATACAAGTTCTTGCTGGCTAATGTTTCTCATTGCACATCAAATTGGTAGGGGCTGCAGACACAAAAATTAAAAGCTAACTTTTTTCTTGCACTGAATTTTGGTGCCATATGCTGCACTGGTCCACACAGTGAATTTATTCAGAACAGTGACTGCTAAAACAAGACTGGTTTTGGACTGGTGAACAGCACTTATGAGAAAACACTAAAATTAGACCACCAAAAAAAGTACCCATGCTCGATTTCAAGAAATAGGGACTCATTTTAAAATAAAGTGAAGAACTACTTACAAATCAGGAAAGTTTTGCAGAAATTAATGAATGCTTTTCTCCCCTTTGCAGCCCCACACAGAAAGGTGAGCAAGTAATGCCCAGCCACATGGGTGATCCTTCCATCTGTCTGTATATCTAAAGCATATTCAGAGCCTTAGCCCATTAAAATCAACAGCATGGTTATGCAGAATAGAAGAGCAAAATAACATTGTCCCGTGTCTGGATTTTTTGGAGGGGTTTTCTGGATAGTATTTGGTCTCAGAAGGGTTTTTTAAGGAGGGATAATCCAGCAACATTTATTTTTATTGAGCTCCATAGTTTTCTGCTCCAGCTGAGTACTATGAACACCCACATAGATTTTTCATTCACAGAAACTGTGTGAAACTGCTTCCTGCTTCTCATTATCCTACAGCTCCCTGTGTCTTCATTACCACTAGTATTAAATCTATGTGTATTCATTAACTAAGAACTAGAAAAATCACAGATGCACAGGGAGTAGAAGTTTCTCACAGAGATCTAATGATTGAAATGTAAATCTGTCTACTGCTGAGATGTAAATTCAAACCCCAGTGCAGCCAGTTCCCTGGAAGGCATTTGGAGTCAAAGTCACTGCTGCTAAACTTATGTTTTCCTCATCATTGCTGGGCTGGCAGTGTCAGTAGTGCAACTGTGCCAAGCACTGGAAGGAACAACTGAGTTTTTCAGTTTGTCTTCATGTTCAAAGTTTTCTGTGAACACAGATTCATGAGGAAAGACTAGAGATATGTAGATATCAAAATCTATTATGGGACTCAATATTCATGAAGACTCAATGCTTATAGTATGAGAATAAAAGGAGATAACAGAATTAGAGGCTATGGTGTGAACAACAGGAGATAACTCAACTTAGCTTGAGTATTGAATCCTTACAGAATATATTCAATGTTGAAGGCAAGCTGGAGAATGTCCAGTCAAAACAGTGGAAGTGATAAGAACTGAAGAAAGATGTCCTGCAAGGAAATGTTGAGGGAAAAAAACCACATTTATTTCATGTAGAACACACAGGGACATGATAACAGTTTCTGGTACATAGAGCTTTGTTGTTGAGAATCTGGTGACCTACTGCTCCCTTATGACCATAGGGGAAGGCAAGAAGTAAGCTTGAATAGTTACAGTAGAGATTTATAATAGATGTTACATTTGTTTTTGGTGTCAGGAAAATGGAATGAGCTAACTAGTTCAGCAGAGAAACCTGGGGACATCTGGAGCGTAATTCATGGAATATGGGTTTGGATAACTTCTTTACAATAGGGCAAACCACACCCTGGGAAGTACCCATTTCTCCCTGTAGACTCTGAAGCAAGCCTGGGGTGACTAACTCTGATGTAGTCATCCTCATTTCATCAGATGAATCCCCACACCAGATGTCCAGCTTGGCTTGATAGTCCCAGAGCACAGGGGCCATCTTGGCAATGTGACAGAAAATAAGGATGTTATTTTTTTCCTGAAGTTTTTTCAGGACACCAGATTTTCCCTGTCTCTTCCTGTCAAGCTGCAACCCTGAGAACAAATTCATTCCCAGCACCGTAGCAAGACAGATGTCAGGACCTCTCCTGTCCTTGTTCTTGACACCATCACACAGGCCAGCACAGGATAGGGGTGTTTCCACCTACCTAATGCCCCTTTAAAAAGAAAAGAAACATCATCGAGTATTTTTCAGAGGTGATCAGGGAAGCATTACTTGGTATGATTCATCCTACTTCTGTGCTGGGACTACAACTAAGCTCATCAACTGAGATCCCATTTTCCCTGCTCTCATAATTAGTAAGATGAATTTAATGGAAAAGACAACAGGATACTGAGTTTCAAAATCGTGAAAGGGTTACCAGTAGTAAGATCTAGTCAGACTGGAGTAGAAAATAATCTCATGGATCAAGAAAAAACATCAATAAAATGTATTGAGATCATCATGGAATAAAAACTGCAAGTAATAATCTCAGGAGGACCTTAAGAGCCTGGACCAGAAGTAATCTAACAGGTCTCTCTGATGGTTAACATCAACAAGTTTTAGATTACAATGACATAAAGTATATTTTTCTCACAGATCAACAAAAGAAAAAAAGACTCCCTTTAAAACAGTAGTTTTCAGCTGAGTAAAATTTCTGTTCATAAGATAGTGTTACTGTCTATTTGGTAGTTAATATGACAAATCCTTATTGTCTGACTTGCTGTGATGTTACAGAATACTCTGACCCACCTGCAGGTAGAGTCCCCCCAGGTACAAGCTTTTTAATTAAAGCAGTTTTCCTCAGCATTTTAAAAGCTGTTTTCCAAGACACACCTTTATTTTTTCCAGTTTTTCAGTGCTCCACGTAAAAACTGAACTGCTTTTGTTCTACAGCCTTCCAGAATGTGGCCAAGCACTTGAAGACTAAATCATTGCTAGTCAAGATGGGCTCTGATTATCTTCCTGGGTTTCCACTCTTTCTTCCCCCTCATTTGCTGTCCATTCTCCAGAGACTGTTGCTTACATGGCAACATGTAAGTGTAGTTGCTTCACAGACTAATTTTGACAAATGGTCCTTGTCAGCACAGGTGGTCTAGGAACAAGTCAGAGCCATGAGCAGTTATCAGGGCACTGGAGATGGCAGCTTCTTGATGCTGCTCGGTCAAAGCCAGGACACCACCATTAATTCAGCATTAAAAAAGCACATTTATGAACTGAGAATGGAGGAAATGGGACTGAGCAGAAACATGAGGAGTATGACAGTGTCCTTTCCTTCCTTATGGCAAAGCACTTGCTACACCTACATGCTGCCAAGAGCTTCCTCCTGAGCTTCCCACTCCCTGTGGGGAAAGCTGCCCTCAGAGTCATGGTAGTTTTGCTTGAATGAGGGTGTTGGGATGACGTACACTACAGACAGTGATGTTGGTTGATGGGGTTTTTTCTCTAAGGCAGAGCCCAGTGCAGCTGGCTCAAGGAGCAGTGATGGTCCTTTCTGCAAACTGTGGATTTGAGTGCAAGGTGTATTTTTGACCATTTACACTGACATCAACAGCTTCCACTCCGTAATGAACATTTAATTCTTCCCTATTCCTAACTGTTTGGGGTGCTGGGCAGCTCTGGAACAGCTCCTTAAAATCCTGCTGGCTTCAGCAGGAGCTAGTGAGATAAGTTCTTCAGTACTGAACTGCTGAAGTAACAAGATGTATTATTACTTTTAATTGTTTTTCCAGAACTTGTCCTGCGTTCTTCTTGTGAGGGTTTCAGGACTGGTGGCTCCAAAGAGCAATACTCCCTTGTTATTCAGATATCTCAGTGGAAAGATTCACGTCCCAAGATGAGTATGAGCTTAAGTAGTTTGGTGGATGAAAGCCAGTTTGCTCAGCAGCATCCCTGTTGGATAAAGTGCCCACAAAATAGACGGAGAAGGTAGATTAAAAATCCATCCATCATACACAGCACATTTTACGTGTCCAGGATCCTGCTCAGATACATTAAGGATATATTTTAATTTCTCAGATGCAAAGTCATTCTGCTCTTAGTAATTTCAAACTCACGCAGGAAGATATGCTTTCAGGGAAACTCTTAGTGAGCATAAGATAACTATCAGTGCTCATGAAAGTATGTATCAGGAGGAGATATGGAAGTTTTAAGCACATTGGGCCTGAGTCAGAACTCACAGAAGGGTTATAAAGAGGCATAGAGCTTTGGTCCTGACTCACATAAATGAATGCTAGATGAGAACTGCAGTGTTTGTATTTGGAGTACAAACATTTCAATAAAGAGGCAGCTAATGCAGTCATGACAACAAAAAGAAAAAGCCACAAAAGGAAACAGTAGCAGCACTTTGTACTAAGATGGATACACTCCTACTCATCACAAGTCCTGGGTTAAACTTTGCATTTGTTTTCCTTTGTCTTGACCTTGGATTTTTATTCACTTTTTTGCAACCTTTCTCAGATGTCTTAATTACTCTTGTGTTCACATACGGGCTTTTCTTTGCAAAGAGGCATTCATTAACAGGATTTTCATAGCATTTCCAAGCAACAGGAGAAGTATAGGTCTGATTGAAAAATTATTTCATTGGAATTTTTCTTCCATAGTCTCATGCTTTTTTCCATAGTCATTGGAGTAGCTTCATTAATAGGTCAATCTTTCAAAATGTGATGCTTCTACCAAGTCTGATATCCAGAGAGTTTTGGAGATATTTCACAAATGTTCATGAATTAAGAGTCATGTAAGTTACAATTACATAAACATAACTGTGGTGCTTTGGGAGCAGGCTTTTGCATCTGGAGAAATGGAAGTAGAAATGTGTGTGATACAGAAACAAAGCAGTTCTGGAGTACACTGAATAACACTAGTTGAATAACACCAAACTGAACCAAGGTGAATTTCTTCAATTTCAGGAAAGACAACTAAACTGAAAACCAGGGAAACTACATCCCATTCTTCAACCACTAAATAAAATTCTTCACATCATCTTTGACTGGGATATTTTTGTTAAAGCTAGTCTAGAGAAACTATAGACTTCACATGGAAATGGGAAATGCTAGTCCCAGAAAATTTGTCTAATTAAAGGCAAAAATCTGAAAAAGTAGTAGCAAGCATTTAAAGACTTAAGGGGAGAAAAACATACCAAGATGAAAATAATTAGATTTTAAATTTCAGCTTAATGGTGGGCAATGAAAAGATAAAGTGGACAGTGGACTAGTCAAGATGCACCATTTCCCATGTGCATAGTAGTGGACCTGAGAAAAAGGCAGAGCAGGGAGCTTTGATCTTCCTAAGACACAGGTCACACAGTAGTAATAATTTGATGACACACTTGGTGTAAGAGTGTGCACCAACAGCAATATATTATTCCCTTGTCCTATGTCTCATATATCACCTTGAGCAGGAGGAGTTTCTAGGATAGGTGACTGAGAAAGCAAAAAGGCATAAAATAGAGTGCTTCCATGGATGATAGGAATGTTTGGGGGTTTCCCCCTTTCCTTCAGAGGGAGGAATTTTTAGTTCTATTTTCTTCTTTTATAAATGAAGCAATCAATCCTGAATCCATGAAAACTGGATCCCAAACTTTCACAGCATCTATGTATTAAAAAACAACTGCACAGAGACCAGACAAAAAGGACAGTGTAGCTGTAACATTTTTCAGCCTCCTTACAGCAGGTGATCATCCCTGATGTCAGCCAAGGAATTAATCTTCTTTAGGCAGTCTGAACTGTAGTAATTCCAGATTTCTAGCAATCTTTTCCAAAATTTCCAAGGACTGCCCAATATGAACTATGAACTAGCATCCGATAACCACTCCTTTAAGCCAGACTCAGCCCCTGTGGGGTTGTTTTTCTGCTATGTGCATCAAATTTGAGGAAAGGGGTGGCCTTGGAACAGCAATGCACATAGGGATTTATGTCCCAACTTTCCAAAAATAGAACAGAAAACGATTGTCCTTACTGCTTCTGGAGCAATATGAACAGTGATGGCAGCTGGTATAAATCATGTATCAACCTTCACTACATGAATATTTCACAGCCCACTGAGTAGGGCGTTATCAAGAAATTAATGCTGCTATACATCTCCCTTTGCAGCCTTGCAGCAACAGTGACCCTCATGGGAAACATAATTTATAGAGACTACAAACTTCAGTGTCTGCACACTGAAGTACTAACTTATACATGCTGTAAAAACAGTTACTGTTCTTTTATGGAATGATAAGATTTCGAATCCCCTGAATCCGTCAAAGAATAGCCTCACAATGCTAAATGATGAAAGGAGCACAGAAAAAACCCTAAGTTTTCTCATTAATAGCTAGAGATTTTGTATCAGATCTAAGAAGACAAAGATCCTTGCAAAAGCATCTGTCACCAGTTACAGCCACTCAGGACCAGGGGTAGCTCCGACCATGCAATGCCCACTGTGGGAAGGAAATACCCCTTCCAGCTACACCTGCATGGGATAGGCTGCAAGTCTCAGACCATGGTTAGTCTTTGCAAAGACAGACGTCACAAAGCAGCCATTTGGACCAGTCACTTATTTGCATCATGTCAAGATTTTAAAGCACAGGAAAGAAAACAAAGAGATGCTGGAGGTGGTAGGAGAGAAGAGCATTGGACTGAAGTACACCAAGTGATAACGATGTGGGGTCAATTCCATTTAGAAGGAAACTGCAGAGCACAAGTATACAGAATGAAGAATATCATCCACATCTACCCGTAAAGGAGTCCCAAGAATACCTTTCTGCAGGAGATCAGAACAAAACTTATCAACAGCTAAAGTCGTGATGTATTTATTGGCAGGGTATTTTCAGCCACTGAAGATCTGCATCAAAACGTTGTGTCCACAGCTTCAGCTGTCTCCAAATTGGCCAGATCAGGAGACGCAAAGAACTGCATCCCCACTATTTAGAATAAAAGAGTAACATAAAAGAAAAGAAAGAAAAAAAAAAAAGCAGAAGTGGAATTAACTTTCTTCATGTGTTAAGGAAGAATAATAGAAATGCTTTTATCTGCTTAGCAGAAGTGCCAGCTACAAGTATGTCAGTCCCACAGAAGGAGTTAGAGGCCTTTGAGTAGATAACATCTTTGAAAAAAAAGGAGAATAGGATGGTAGGAAAATGGGGAATGTGCCAAAATTGCGTTTGAAGCAAAATTCTCTAGTAAGCTTAAATTTAATGAGATATTGGGAGTCATCATCACTCATTAGCCACAAAGAGCTGAATATTAAACAAATTACATAGGACATCATACACATCTCAAAATAATGCTCCCACTTAATGTATTTTCCAGCCTGTGGATGATTGTGTCTCCACAACTCAATTATTGGACAAAATATTGAAGAATGCCCTTTCCCTTTTAATTTTGAAAAGTCTTTTTATGTTTACCACTTGAACAAGTAATTTTGCACAGAATTTACTTATGGGTTTTATACAAATTTTCTGAGCAGTAGCTGGTAAAAAAACTACAATCATTAGTTTAGATCAAGTACTTCTCTGCAGTGTTTGCTTCTTTAAGTGGCATTGACGATTCCAAAGGTCTACATCACTGTGTTTTGCATCTGAACTTTCAAATCTTGGGTAAAATTGACTTGTCCCATTTTTTATTGGAAGTTCATCTCATGTAGCTTTGTTAGTGTTAAAAACATGAGCTTTTCTCATGTTCAGCAAGTAAATGAAAGTAAATTCAGCTTCATCACAGAGTATTTTTGCTGTTTCAGATCACTGTGCATATAAACCAGAGGAAAAGGATGAAGCCCAGAGAACATGCTTGTCAAGACTGTCCCTGCCTCTTTGACTAAGGAAATATATTTATTTATCCTTCAGAGGTTTTCACATACAGGTGGTATTCTGGGATGCAAAAATGTTCTTAGATATTCATGTTACAACAAAGATCAGAATGAGTGGGAAGTGGTTTTTAATCTCTGTCAGACTGGGAGACTTTGACTGCTTCACATGACCCATGTTTATGTTTGAGACTGTATTACTGCTCCACAATCCAAATTTGCCTAGCCATGAAATCAACTAGAAAACTTCAGTTTGTCTACAATACAAAATTCTTTTTTAAAAATGGGATTCATCAATCTATTGTGGGTTACCTCTCTGGACTCTTTCACCTTATAAGAGCAACAAAACAGTCACAGATTTGGCTTGATGTTTATCTGAAGAACAGAAAATCCATTCTAGACACTTTGGGAATCCCCAAATGTGTATAACAATTTGGATCTAGTATTTGTTGCAGATTTAATGCAATAGAGGCCCTTTAACTGCGATGTTAAAATATTGATTTACATTATGGACTGCAGCTGTTTCAGAAACTGTACTCCCTGAGGCCAATTAGACCAACTGACCCAAGCATCAGCAATAAACCAGACGTTTATTGTTTGGCAAAGTCTCACCCAGTTTTCTTTTTCTTGTTCCTCTGTCTACTTTCCAAAAATGGTCTTATACTTAGCACTCTGGGTTTTCCAGAGCAATCTGCTAATAGGATGAAGTTTCCTGCAAGGAGACACTCAGTTCTTGGTTCAAGAGCAATCATTTTCCTAAACCCTGCAATAATTTTTTAGGCCACAGTGATTTGTCAGAGAGAAGACAGAGCTAGCAGAAGTTTTTGCTAAAATCTCACTAAATGCTTGTCATCAAACAGATGCAATGTGACAAAGTCTGTGATAAGTTAGCTACAGCTCCTCATACCAGAGCATGCCCAATGCATGAACCTCAGGGAAATCCTGGGACAGCCATACTCTTCTCTTCTTCATATAGGATTTATTGGGAAAGTCTGAGAAATAACATCCTGTTGCCTAGCAGACTTTATTCCCTGAATAAAGAATCCCTGGCTGTTTGTGAATGAACACAATTACTGACTATAAAATTATTTGGTTTTAAACACACTCAGGTCTTCTGCCTCTCATACACAAAAGAAACATTACTTGCTTGGGCTGACAATATGCAGGTGTTCAAGGAGCTCCCAGAAATAGAAGCTCTTGTCTTAGGGGAGAGAAATGAAGAGATACATGCATTAGAGAAAAATTCAGGAAGTTTCTAAGGCTCTTGGCCACCTTTCTTCCACCATTGTGATGCTGCTCATCATATGTGGCACAGCTGACAGACTTTGTGACCAAGGCTGATTTAACCTTGCAACCACTCGGTATAGTTGGCAGCAACCATATTGCAAGTAGATGGTGTCAGAAGTATATGAGCCACCAGCAGCAGTGCCCCTGTGGGTGTTATACAGACATCTGAAAGCAAATAGGGGAAAAAACTGACCAACCCAAGCAACAATAATTTCTGGTTACACTCCTCTCTTCACATGAACAGTAGACAACAGCATTTTCCTCAACTCTCTAGCAGTGGTTTTCCACTTGGAAAGTGATGCATAGGGCTGATCCCAGGTGTCAGGGAACCTACCACAGCCATAGCAGAATCCAATGTTTAATTGTTCTGTTTCTAACACAGAGCATATTGCAATATTTTCACGTCTCTTCTGCCTTGAGACAAGGCAGGGGCACAGTTAGTGCCTATATGGTGGCAAGAAGGCATGACAAAAGCTGCCTTCTGCTAAGTCAAGCCCAGTAAAAAACAGATTCAAGTACCTAAAAGAGGCATGAATTTATACCTTGGAGTATGTTTTGTGAAGTTCTGCCCTACTGAATTAGGTCTTACCTAGAAGCAGCATTTTATTTATATGACAGGAATCCAGTTCAAGACTTTGTTTTGTTTACTATTATTACTACAAGACTAAGTGTTTACTATTAATCCATCATTTTTATTTGCCAGGCTGGCTCCTGAGCAAATAAAGGGAAACATGCACCTCAAAAACTCTAAACTAGAGCATCAGAGCAAAGCAGGCACTCAATGTATGGGAATCTAATGCAAAACTGTTTTGTGGAGTATTGATGTTGAAGTAAAACTCTTTGATCCCTTAGTTGCACAGCACGTGAGCTGCAATGGACTAAGCAGACAGCAGATGTACTTACTAATTACTACTAATTGCTGCTGTCTAGACACCATGTGAAGACTAAACTACCAGCCTTGTTTACAAACCAGCAAATACCTGCATATTCTTCTCATATTATTCTGGATCACTGCATGCTAAGTTCACCAGTGCTGAACTTGCACACATCAATGCCAGTAAGAACAACAGTGCATCATTTTTGCAGCAGTCTGGACAATTGCATAAAGTGAAGAGAACTGGAGAGTCGAGCCCTCTGTTGCTAACAACATTCATTTTCCTTCATCAAATCCTTACTGTACTTTTATTAGTATCTACCACAGGAGGAAGCAATTTTCTGCATTAAACTCACAGTCAAAGATCCAAGAAGGAGAGATTCTCACGAAGGCTTCCAGCAGGAAGAAACTGCACATGGATTTTGTGGCACATTTAATTCAACATCTTTAAAAAGTGGATCTTTCAGTTTTGTTTGATTTCTTTTAAACTGCTATCAGTTTAAGTGGTAAATGTCGGTACCTGTCATCATCATCATCCTGTTGCAAAAACACCTCCTTGTGATTGCTTTCACAAAAACTATAATGTAGCACAGACTTCCACAAAGTTGAAATTTCCTGCTGTAACTTTCTGAAAATAGTTTGCAATTGTTTTAAAGTCATGAGATTGTATTCATTCCACCTTTCCCCATCCTTCTTACAGAGACCAATACACAGGCTCAAGCATTAAGAATCAGCAATATGAAACATTTTATGTAAGGTGTCAACCATCTTGTCTCCGCCATATGTTAGTACATCTACCATTGTTCTGCCTCATGATGTTTTCTCCCTTCTTAGCTGTCATGAAAACTAAATGCAATATTTCATGTCTCAGATGGACAACATCTAAAAATATATATTAATGGTACCTGTACAGGAATTTTCTACCTGCATCACACCAGTCTTGCACAAGAAAACCTCCCAAATGAGACTGCACAACAGAGAAAGTTAAAATGAGTAATGGAAATAGCAAATGAAATAGAATAACGTGGAGGTTATGTGGCTATGAAGGAAGTAGAAAAGAGTTTTAGAAGCAGAAAATAACATTTATCCAGAGGGACCAAATTAATGCATTGTTCGTTATGTGGAAGTAGACACTCTTTACAAAATTTTACCCACCTAAATGAGAGAAGAGCTGTCATGAAGAAATGGTACCAGATGTTAAAGTAAGCCTGAATTTAAAATGGAATTATAAAAACCAAGGTCTTTCTTAAAGTGTTAGACTGTTGAGGCTAACAGGGAGATAGTAAGGTCTGGAAAAAGGTATGTAACATTACTGTTTGAACATGGTTATGAACTGATTTGCCTGACCCAAGGCTGGAATCATCCAAGACAGCAATGATGGAGGCAAACCATTGCCAGCCAGGCACGCACAGATAAACCCTGCCTTTGGAAATGGTGCAAGTTGAGCAGTGAGGTTGCAGGTAGCTGCTTTTCAAATTTCGCAAGGGATTTGGGAGAGAATGGGAGAAGTGGCAAACTGGTGTAACCAGTGAGAGTGTCCTCTCTCAGTATACCTCAGCCAAAATACCCTCATTGCATAGCATGTAATGTCTGTGTTAGTTAGCCTTGCCTTGTCACAGCATAACTGGCAACCCCCTGGGCTCAGGCCATGGCTAGAGGCAGGATCTGCACCCAGATTGGCACATGGCATCTGCATCCAAACATGCAGAGAGGGAGAGGAGGTGTCCAAGGCATCACTTACCTACACATGCTTTTTCTCTCTAATGCCATCCATTCAACAACTCTTAAGTTTTTTCACCCTCTTAGCTGCAGTACAATAACTGTGAAACATCACTGTTACTTTTCTTGATTTTCCTGACTAGCTCAGCATTTGGAGGTTTGAAACTTATTTGAATTGAAAAGAATAATTGGTGCAAGGACACAGGATTCTTTGGGCACTAAAAAATCCCTCACTTTACATGAATAAACAAACTCATGTTTTCCAGGACACACAGGGGACCCAACATCCAGGAACAGCTTTTCAATGGGTGGCTTTCTGCCCCCTTCAGAGAAATCTGACCCAAAATTGTCAGTTAGTGTCAAACTGGTATTTTCCCTGAAGCCTTGAAAAATTGTCCCTGTTGAAACTGTACACTTTCCCCTCCTTCTCTCTTCTTCAAAATGCCTTGTCCAATCCTTTCTGCCTAGACCATGTGAATTTGTGAACAGCTTTTTATTCATCTCTTGTTTTGGTTGAAATTACATATTTTATTCTTTCTTATAGCTCCCTGAAATACAGTACACAAAAGCAACTTAGCAGTTCAACCTACTCAGTTATTCTCAAGAGCCTTCTACTTCAGACCAAAGTGCATCTTCTGTTGTATTTTGAAGCCTCAGCCCACATTTCCTTAAAAAAAAAGAAGAAAAAAATAAAATAAGAACGTGGGTTGATGTTCAAGTTCACACAGTTCCTCTGTCCACAACTGGCCTCTCTCCAACTCTCACAAGTCCCAAGATACATCTAACTCTTATTCTTGATGTTTCCACTGATGCCAGGTGGTTGTTCCTCTGCGTGTCTGCCTGGGACAACTGGGCTTTGCAATACACAATTATCTGCCTCCAAAGCAAAAACTTTCCTCAGCAGGAATCATGAGGAACATTAGAGAAAAAAAACCACCAAGTCACAATCTGTACTCAGGGTCTGAAATTAAAGAGTAATTATTTACGAAGGACAGAACAATGACATTGAATGCTGAGGGCCCTCTAGAAGGAGAGTGAAATATACCTTTCTAATGCCTGTGTTAGGCCGAGTCAGCCAATAACCTGATGGAGCAGAAAATACTGGGTGCTGAAGACACTGGGGCTCTGCCACCAACTGTTTTGTTGAACCCACAAAGGGGCTGCTGCTGTAAGCACGAAGGAACCCACTCTCTCCTCACTCAGCCTAGATCCAAAGGCGTAACGGCTCTTCATTCCTCTTCTTGATCTCAATACACACTACAGATCTTCAGAGGTCCTTGCCTCTCTCCACTACCTGTGTTGTGAAATTACACCTTTATTTTAGGGATGCCCACCAAAGTATCCCCAAAGCACATGACTAACTGTTAAGGTACCCAATCATCAAGAGAAGTTTTTTTGTTTAATAATTAGCTAGAGCTGAACCTAGCCTTTCAGTACTTTATTGACACATCTATATTGTGGCTTGACTCCCTCTGAAAAAAACAGTTTGCAATGCTAAGCCATTTTCTTCTCCAGTCCCAGAAAACCCAATCGACATTTTGCCCTGCTGTGGCTCCTAAACATGAGTCTGGTGTGACCCAAAGATCAAGGAGCTATCCCCAAATTTATCATTGCTACACAGCCCCAGGCAATGCCCACTGCACACATTCACAGCCAGTATGAGCAGCAGCCAAGGCAGGCTGCTGCGTGAAACATAGGACAGAGCATGCAGTTTTACTTTTGCTTCACTTCCTCTCGGAACATCAGGCATTTCAATGGAAGACCCCATCCCCAGCGTAGTGTGGGACAGTGTGGTGCGCTCCTTATACGCAGGTGCTGTGGGATGCTCATCCCTCTGCTCTTGGGACTGTGGGCAGTATCTGCTCTTAGGATGGACCTGACTCCCAGGATCAGTAGATGCTAGTGTTTATAAAGGAACTTTTTTTGTTTTCCAGAAACAGCTTTCAGGAGACCATAGCTAATGTTTAAGTAGTGACTTCTTATGCAGGGAAAACTGAAGTGTTTTGCACACTACATAAGAGAAGAACAGGCTAGCACCACAACAATGTATAGGCAGGATGCTTTTAGTGCCTGATTCCCATCTTCAGCCACCTTCCTGGTGCAGCTTTCCCAGAAGGCATGACCGTGTTTTTACAGACATGCTGGCTACCCAAAGTCAGTCAAGTTTACCTGCCACATGAACTACTGTTGAGGGGAGGAGAAAACAACCAGAGAGGCAGAGCTCTTGCTGAGGAAAGATGTGGGTCGGCACAGACCAGGAAAGATCACTGTCAGGCAAGGAAATGAGAGTGTCTCTGATGATATAGAGATTTTGAATAAAAACATGTCCTGGGTTGCACAAGTGCAACCAGATGCACACATATCCCTTCTATCCCAGATGTTCGCTGCAAGAGGATGCATTAGTCAGAAATATCCTAGTTCTTATTTTTATTTTGGCCCTTGTGAGGTGCTCTGGATATCCATGTAAAATGCTGAGCTCATATAATCCAGGGAGCACAATGAGGAGCAGAGCACAGACCTACAAAATTATATAGTCGTGGGTGCTCTTCTTACTATGATATTAGCCAGATGGCCTAGATGTAGCCTAGTGTAGATACAGAGATTAGAGAAAGCAGTAAATCAAGATGTGCTATAGCTAACCCCAGACATACAGAAATCATGAGTCATGCCCAGAATAACCCAGAGATCAGCTTTAAAGCTGTGGGGTTTGAAAAGTATGTGACAGATGTTGTACTGCTTTTATTTTCCTGCCATTCTGTAACATTTCACATGCACTTTGACTGGATTCCAAGTAACCACATGGGTTAAAACTGTGATTTTTTTTTTAAAAGCTAGATCTGTAAAGATCCTATAATAATCTGACTGATGGGGCTAAGACTTTTACCAAAAAAAGCAGTATTAGCAGTGGAAACTTCAGTACAATTGCAGAGGCTGGTAGCATTGAAATGCCCCCAAGCTCACACTTAATGTTACGACAGCAACAGCCTCACTGACTTGAAGTCAGAGTAAATATCCATGGAGAAATCACTATGTCAGGGTTACCTCTCTGCAGCATGGTGTCTTCTAACATGTCAACAACTTGAAAAGAACCTTTCACCTCCAGGCAGCCTTTACCCCTTTATCTTAAAATAGGGATGGATATTTCTGGCATTTTAAGAAACACCAGCCTGGACTTTTTAACCTCCCTGTCCCAATTCTCCTGATAGTTTCAGTGACGTAAATAAACCACATGCTTTTAGCTCATGGCTCCACTGTTTGGGTTTTTTTTGGTCAGTTTTATAGCTAAGCCATTGCTAAGAAAGCAGAAACTTAAATAAATATCCATATATTCACTAAGTTGCTGCTCCACTGATGAAATCTGAATATAAGGAAAAGTTGGATAGCCCTTGAACTGTTGTGGCACCACTACACTGAAATTAGATACAGCGACTGCTCTGCCTCGGGCAGCCATAAAATAACTAGCATCCCAGCCATTTGTGGTCTAGCATAATGGGGCTTCAGGTTTAGCCACTCCAACCAAACAAGCCCCATTTTTAAATTTCACGTGTTTTTAAACAAAGTCCAGCTCTCCCACGCTCTGTGAAAAGTAGCAATCCTGGAGGTCCTCATTTTATGTTTTCTTTTAAAAGCTCGGACATACCCCTGTATTTCCACCCCTACCACCTCTGCTTTCCTTGCACTTATTTTGCAGTCCTGCCTCATCTGTTGGTCTCAGGGAAACTTCCTCTAATGCTCCTGGGAACAGAAGAGCTTTGTAGCCAAACTGGTAGTAAGGCTGCGGTTGCATGCATGTTTGCAAAGTTTGTTTTGTAAAGATTTAATCTCAGGCAAAGCAACTGGATGGAAGTTTCTACTACTTCAGGCTGTGCACGGATGCTTTGTCTGAAGTCTCCTTATCTTTGCCTGAAAATCCCAGCTCATATGACTTTGCATTCTCAACTAACATATATACATAAGTCGAATAATCAAAAAAAAGAAGAAATGTTCAAAATTTTTTCAAACTGTTACAATATTTCAGACTCTGTAAATCTCCAGTCAAGAAAAGACCTATGTGGGGCTAAAATAGAAAAGAGCCCATTCCCTCATGCCCTCCTCCTCTCCCCACCAGGTTGTCCTGTAGGATAGGACCTCTGTCCACATCTAGCAGAGAGAAAGACACAGCTGAAAGGAGCCCCAAAGCCAGACTCAAAGCTTGTTTATTTTTCCGAAGCTGCTGAGCTGAGTCAGGATGCACTTCTAACAAAGAAAAAGCATGAAAGGACATCAGGAGCAGTGAGAAGTTTACAGCAGCCATGGTTAGAAACCTGGGCCACCAGCAGATGTGCACGTGTGCCCCACATTAGTGGTTTTCCTGCCTGGGGAAAATCTCTTTCCCTTGAGGCCCAGAGGCTAAAACCTAAAAGAAAACAAACAAACAAACAAACAAACAAAATAAAATACATTCAAAAAATCTTCAGAGGACTTAATAAAGAGATTTTGGTGCTACAGGGACTTTTAAGAAAGAAATTAAATAGTTGGAGGAAAAAAGACACTGCTAAAGTAACCGAGCCTTTGTAATGGGGAAAATTAATTACCTAGGCAGCAAGTAGTTTAGTTCAATTTTCTTAAACTTTCAGGTAAGAGTTTGAGCTACTCTTTTATTAGTGATACCTCAAATTTGGTCCTCGCCCTTTCAGATATGGCATCTGAGTCACGACACAGAATTATTATATCTGTGAAGGTGCAGCTACTGTGCATGAACTGCAAACAGTTTCCAGCTGAGCACTGCTTTGTTCTCTAGCATGTTGTTCTCCATTTTTACATGTTGTGATATGTGATGATGCAACACTCCAGTCTTTCAATTAACTTTAGATTAGCTTGATTTTTTTTACACTCAAATCTTTTTCTTGCTTAAGTAAGTCTTCCACTGCCAGCTTACAATATCTATTAAAGGAAGTTCTGCTGCTTTCCAAAGTGTTGCAAGCTAAAGGAAGCTATCAACCTCTTGTTTAGGTCAGGGTCCACTCAGAAAACAACTTAATCTCATCTTTAATTTGATGCATTATGATGGTGCTTTCCACTGCTACAGTTGCAAGGCTGTTTTAAGCTCTCATGCAGCAGCACTGGTATGTGTAAACATCCATCTGTATGCTTCCCCAGAACTGAGACGGCATGTCATATCATCAGTTAAGAGAGAGAAAGTGGTGATTTTCAGACACATAACTCATCTTTCTCTTTCTCATGTAATACTTCCTCTATTTCCAGAGATTTCTCTCTTTGTCTGTGACCCACATCCTTCTGTTTTGCAACAGCATAATTCCTTTGACCTCAGCCTTACTGTAAAATGGAGTCCAAATTCATATTTCACAGTTTTCATGGAAAAAAACCTCAAACAATAACGTGCATTTAAATATCTCCCTCAGTTTATCTCTCCTCCTAGGTATGTGCTCATTACGCACTTATTACAATATCTGGGCATTTATATTGTCTGTAGATCTATAGGAAATTCTAGCTATACCTGTATTCTGGCCTTCCTTGACTGTCCCACAGCTGAGGCACAACGCACTGGCAGGCCTTTGTCTACAAACAGTCTGCCCTGCTACATTTGCCATCTAAGCTCCCCAAAACATAATTTTCTATAAGATGGAGAAAAAAAATGGTTCATCAGTCTTTCAGGCCAAAGGTTGGGCCCCTGTTTTTCCTCTTGCAATGGCATCCTCAGTTTGCTTGGAGTGTATGGGCATGACTGCAACATAAATATTAAGTGATGATAAGGATGCAATAGGAGAATAGAAAACCAACCACACATACTAAGTTCTTCCCTCCACAACAAATATTGTTGAAACACCATGAGAAAGACATTTTCCCACTGAAAGATACCACAGGAAATAAGAAAAACCATCAGCATTTTGACGTGATTGTCTAATTGAACTGTTTTCTTTTTGTATGGGAGTTTAATGAGTATTAAAACAATTTGGTTTGTTAGTCTGCAACAGATGACACCAAGAACCTTCGTGACCAGCCCTCAGAGCAAATACTTGCAAATGTTGAGGCAGCACAAGAGGTGTTACTTAAATGAAGGCACTCTAAAAAGTCTCCTTAAACCACCCAACTTTCCAAACCCACAATCTAGGGATTACCTTGAATTCACTATACATGTTTTTCTTTTCTTCCTTGTATGGATTTCTGTGAACACTAAGAGGTCTCACATCCATTCCCACTAACTCCAGACTCTGACTGGTCCTGTGTACACTGGCAATCAGACACAATATTGCAGATTTGTTGTCAGTTCATGAAAGCTCAGGAAAGTAGACAAAGACAGTAGGGTCTTATTTTCAGAACTATGGAGCCCTTAGGCTTTGGCCACAGTGCCCAGTGTCCAGTTGTAGGTCATGGTACTTTTGGATAACAATAGTTACCTTAAAATGCTTGCAGCACATGGATCTGTCCAGTGAAAACTTCTGTGCAGCTAATGGAGGAATGCTGTCTTTCTTTTTATGGGCAAAAAAAAGAAAAATATAGGAGCACTGGAAAGTAGACACATAGTCCCTTCACTTAGGAACCAGCATTAACACAAACCTCAGATGAAGTGAAAAATACACAAAATACAGACAACAGCTACAAAAGTTTTAAAGATCAGTAAGAAGACATAAAATCACAATTATATGTATCTATAGTTCATATCAGCTTCAGGAGATCTCAACCCTCTGCCTATGAAGCACTTACCTGAATTTAGAACCCTTTTTTTTGCACACTCTTCTCTGTGCCTTTAAAGAGACTAATCAAATACAGGGAACATTTAACTGTTATGCAAATTGGTGTTGTATTCTTCTTCAAATCTGCCCTTACTACCCCTGAATGATCCATATTTCAGTAAAAGTTTTGCTTCTGGCTAAAACCCTGTTTTTATCCATTAGATTTATTAAAAAACCTTGGGCACATCTGGGAAAAGCCACCTCCTGCCCAAACGATGGCCTTCTGATTCAGAGGGAAACTGTGAAGCACAAAGAGGATCTCTGGGCACAGTCTCTGGAAAATATTTGCATTAAAAATAGCTCTTAGCCACCTTCTTTTTTTACTCAGATCATTTCCACAGTGGTGTCAATGCCCTCAGCCACCCAAACACGAATCAAGAGCTGCTTGATGCAGCCCTGCAGCCTAAAGAAAAGCCCACAGGTGTGGCCTCTGGATGCAAAGGATTGAAACAGCAGTGCTCAAAGCATCAAGCTTTGCAAATCACTGTTGCTCTTGGCAGAGAGCCCACAGCAGTGCTCTGACACTCTGAGTGAGTTTTCTTTGTGTTCCCTGCTCCTAGCAATGGGGCACTGGGACATTATGCTTTTCTCCAGCAGAGACCTCAATGGCATGGGTGGTGTGCATAAAGCTCTGTCCTGCAGTGAAATCTCTGTGTGGCCTCTTCATACTGACATAGTATGATGTGTTAGTATTTGTTCATCAAAAATATTGATACTCAAGGCAAGATGTTGACAGAAATAGTTTTGTTTAAAGGCAGAGGATATCTTTAGCCAAGACATTTTTCATTTTAGAGTCCCACTGTTTAATCAATAAGATTTTATTAACAGAACAAACCTTCAACAATTACTGAAGACAAAAGCCAGCTCACATCTATGCACCACAGCCAAATATGTCACTAGCAGTACAGTTACAAGCTTTACATATGTATCATAATTTATGGTTATGTGTAAAATGCTTAGCAAGGAAAGTGTTATATTGAAAGCTGAGAGATGGATAGATGTAAGGAAGGATGAAAGCGTGGAGCCAGCAGTTAGGTGGGCTGTTTCTTGACCCGTCTTATAGCAGAATATTCACACTCACACACAAATGGTATGAGTAGCATTGCCTTGGCTTGGATATACATGGAATTTTGTGGCTGACTTACTTCATTGTCACCCAGTTACAACTTCAGTAAAGCATTAAAGACAATGAACTGCATTTTGAAAATAAGCATAAACAGTGTCGCAAACTAAAACCTCAGAAAACATTGCCAGAAAGGATGTGGTAAACATCTGTCAGACTGCATCCTTTTAAAAATATACCCAGGGGAAGTACATTTCATTACTGACTATGCATAATTACCACAAGCTTAACCTTTTCATTGAATAATTGAGTATCCTTCATATTCTGAACCAGATGAATGGTTTGTGAGAGCTGTTAGGGAGATTAGACTGCTTGTAAATCCATCTATTCTGTTCTCCTCTCTAGAAAAAAGAACTCCATCAATAAAGGAAGATCACTCCAGAGGGACCAGTTTCAGAGCAGTGGTTTATGTAGTCACAGTTGTTCTGGGGATGTTGAATCACTCAAGAAAAAAATTAGTTGCTAATGAATAAGAGTTATGCTTTATATTTATTTCAGAACATTTTGGAGCAACCTTGCCTTTTCTATCTTCCATTACGACTTACTGCCTTAAAAAAAAAAAAAGAAAAAAGCCATTAAAATCAATAATAAAGCATTATTTCATGGACTTTATTAAGCATAAATACTTTATTAAGTATACAAAAAAAAAGGATTAAGGTTGTTTGGATTTCTATTAAACTTTATATAAGTTGAAAACTTCCTGTCTATACAAAGCATTGTTGTTTGAACTGCAACATTCCCATAATATACTTTACCTGAAATTATGTATATATATACTCTCCATCTTGACAAAATTTCAACTTTGTCTTTGAAAACTGAACGAGGCTATATGCCAAGAGGACAGAGGTACATATATGTTTGCAAATCTCAGAAGGGTAGCTGTGTTCTGGCAAGTCTATTTGCTTTGCAACCAGCCTATTTCTAAAAATCTGCTGCTCTACTGCCAGATGAAGAGGTCATTAGTGAGAAGCAGGAGAGAAGTCATTGCCCAGCACCTAAACTAGAATTTTTATTTTGTGTAACTTAGGTTAGGATTTTTAATACCTCAGAGAAACACATTTTGAATTTTTTAGACTAAGGGAAAGAAGAAGTGGTATTACGACCCAGCTAACTTTTTTACAGCTAACTCAGGTACCTATGGTAGATGAACCTTCAGCTGAGATTGTCCCACTATGAATGGTATAGAGACAAGCCCTACAGGGAAGCTTGTTGACCAGCTCTTGGAACAGGTGTGTGTGTGCATGTGTCCCTCCAAAAGGCTGCCCTCCCAGAACCACCACCTCAGCTAAGTGCCTACTGTGGCAGGGCACAAATTCAGCAAGGAGTTACCAGGGTCTTTCCTGCCACAACAGGGCTAAGAATTAAATGAAGAGAAGTATTTGATTTATATTTCTGTACTTGGTAGTTCCTGAGAGTCTGCAGAAGGATGCAGAAGTATTTATTTCTCAACAAGACTATATTTATTCCTCAACAAGTCTAAAACACCAGAACCTCTTTTCATACCAGTGAACCTTCACAGCCCTGACGTATGGTTGCAAATTGCAGGTCAAAGAGCCTTGAGAGGAAAATTTGCCAAAATGAATAGATGTGTATTGCAAGTAGCCAAAGTGTTTTACTCCTGCTCTTAGAAACTGCAGTGTGATGAAAGATGAGCCTTGTTTCTCCAGTCAGACATTCTAGCCTAACCTGTTTGGCATTTCTGTGAAATCATGGCCAGAAGTACAAGACTTGATTCTACTCAAAATCAGCAATCAAAATCTAATCATTAGATTGCATCCGTCTGTGCTATTCCCCATAAGCATTTGACTAACACATGATTGCTCAAGGAGAATTAGAAGTAGCTGGATGCTGTGCCCAACCAGTTAGCCAAAATACTACAACTAGAAGTAGGAGCTAGAATAGATATGGTAGAAAGCTTCTATGGTTTTGCTTTTGCAAGATATTGCTAGAATGTGCTAGATAACTCCACTCTATCAAGTGATATACTACCTCTATGTCAAGTGACCATGAGCGGTTGTTATGCAACAGGACAATTGCTGTTTTATTACCTATTCATTATATTTTCATAAAACGTCCCTGTACTTTCTACAAAATAAGTAGGAGGATAACAGGTATCCTGTTCTAACAATTTAATTAGTGTGTTTGGGGGTTTTGGTTGGTTGGTTGGTTGGTTGTTAGGTTTGGTTTTTGTTCTGCAAGAGCAATATGCCTCAATCTTTCTAACTCTCAAAAGGTTCCCTTCTGCCTGGAAAACTGTCTACTAGAGATCAGAGCAACATCCTTCCTGGATAAAAACCCATTTGTGGCTGTTTTTCCCTGCAACTCCTGCACCTGTGCATCTAGGATCAAGGTAGGTTGTCCATCCTACTTCCTCATATCCTCTTCGTGGTCCCACAGATAAAGCCACAGGGTACCTCGTGGTGTGCACCTTCTATATCCTCTCTCTTGAGCAAAAGTACTCCTGCTGTCAGTTGTTGAAATATGGGCCTATACAGGTGGGGAGTAGGAAATATTCTCTCTGAATTGCTGGAACGCATGAGTCAGTTTATCTATCAGTTTCTCCACAGCTACAACAATGGAAGGAGTACTGTCTTCATATTCCCAGAGCTGTCAAATCACATCACTCACTGTTGGTGGTGCATCACCTTTCAAAAAAAATGTTGCCAAGTGTTTGGCATGTGCTGTTGGTGCAATCTGCATAAATTTTCTCCACAAAGGTCATTGATATAAGAGGTCATCTGGAGCTGTAGGGAGCTGCACATTGTCCGGATCAAAATATTTCATTTCTCTCTCATGTTTCATTTCCCTCAGGTATTGAATAACTTTCTCTATTGTAGCCCATTTGCCTGAGTTACATGAAAAATCATCTTTATAGGAATACTTGTCCCTCACACTTGATAAGTCTCCTCCAGAGACTAAGGACTTGTGTCTTTTTTCCCGTTATTTGCCAATGTCTGGTTCCTTAGCAAGTGATCCCAGCTGCCTGGCTTCCTTATCCTCCAACTCCACATTGTTGTCTCCATTGTCCCACCACTGGAGCAGCCAGGCAGTAAAATGCTCACATGGATGATGGCTGAAATCTTTTCATGGCTCCTGTAGCTCACTCAGAGATAGGAATTGAGGTTGATTGTCTCTTCTGTCTCCTCTTTCAGTTCCAGTGATAGCCTTGATGATGGCCATGAAAATCACCTTTGTGATGCTTCTGCTTCTCCATTCTCTTTACTCTCCCTGTCCTCCTTGACTGTTTTTGCTACAGCTCATTTACCAGGTGACTTTCATGTACTCTTCGTCTGCTTCTCTGCAGGGGCCACTGACAGAGGCTCCTGTTGATTCCGTTTCAGTGGTTTCAGTAGCAGTGCCTGTCGCTGGCATTGGAGCAGCAGCAGGGTCTGCCATGGTGGTGGGAGCAGTTGCAGGGCCTGTTGTCATCTCATTGCCAGATTCAGAGACCCTCCTGAGGCCACTGAGCATTGTTGAACATGGCTCAATAGACCTGGCCAGGACACAACTCTCTGCAGTGATTTGGGTCCTCTCTGGAGTGCCAGTACACTTTTAAAAGAAATACTTTACTAGTGTTTCTGGATTCTTTATTTGCTCAAGGGTAAGGTGCAAACACAGTGGAGGGGTCCACTACCCCAGGTACTCGCTCAAACAATCCCACACCCCTTGCCACTCCAAACTATCCAACCTTTGTGCAGATCTCTGGGTAATATTCTGAATTATTTGTCTGACTTTGAACAAGACCTGAATTGCATGCAATAACATGCTGGCTCCTAAAAAAAGGACCAGGTTTGTTTCAAGGGTAGTTAAAGGATATTCAAAATCTTTAAAATTCTCAACTATTGTAATCAGCCTTGGGGACAAGGAAAGGAAAAAGGAGGGAAAAAAATAGGAAGGTATCTCCATCATAGTTTGTTCCTCTGAGAAGAAAAAACAAAGATGTGATTTTTAATCATTCCCAGTAGATGACTTCCAAAATATGGAGGTGCCTTCAATACTGAATACAGATACCAGACTGGTGCACTGTCACATTGTAAGCCCATCCTACAAAATACCACAGAAAACACAAACTGCAAGTAAGGTATCACTGGTATAAGAGAGACTAAACAAACATGAAAGCAAATATATCTGCATTGTAACTAAGAACTGCTAGACCAGTACAATGAATGTTTATAAAAATTTTCTTCTAACATGCTCTGGTCAGATACGTTGTTATCTCAACACTTTGTGTCCAATAATTGGGCATCCGAAAGTATTGTTGTGGTTTAATCCCAGCTGGAAAAGAAAACACCACACAGCCACTCACTCAAATCCCCTCTCTACGCACCTCCCTCCCCAGAAGAAGGGAAGGAGAATCAAAGTAAAACTTGTAGGTTGACATAAGAATAGTTCAATGATGAAAGATAAAGTAAAACACGGGACTAATGGTAAATGATAATAATAATGACAATGAAAAGGAAACAAAGAAGTGGTGCACAATGCAATTGCTCACCACCTGCTGACCAATGTCAAGCCCTGGCCCCCCGAACCCAGATAGACACCCCTTCCCCACAAGTTCCCCCAGTTTATATATTGGCATGACTTTCTGTGATGTGGAACATCCCTTTGGTCAGTTTGAGTCACCTGTTCCAGCTGTGCTCCCTCAAAGGGTTTTTTGCATCCCGCCTCACTGGCAGAGCATGAGAGAAGAGAAAAGTCCTTGACTCGGGATAAACACAACTTGGCAAAAACCAAAACATCACTGTGTTATCAACACTATTCCCATTCTGAATACAAAACATGGCAATGTAACAGCTGCTGAGCAGAAATTAACTCTATCCTAGCTAAAAACAGGACAATGAGATAGGAGTGACTATGGAATTGCACAGCCTCATGCTAGTGCAAACATATCCCAGAGATAACAGCACCCAGACATCACAGCTCCACTGCTTCCACTCCCAGGGCTGGAAGGCTGCAGTTGCTTGTGTAGCTGCTTTAGATCATATTAATTGCAATTTTTCCCAGTGGAAATCCCAAAACAGAAAGAAGGAAGCCTCCTGGGGGCTTCATTTATGTGTGAGCCAGGTCAGCTTACAAGAACATGAAAGGAAATTCTTCTTGCCAGGACTCCACAAACAGAGCCATTGGGATTTCCTGTTAAATATTTGCTTGCTAGCCATGAAGCACACTCCATGCAGCATTTATGGAACATTAGGAACTTGTACTCCTTCTCACTACTCCTTCCACTATCTCCCATCACGTGAAGACGTTTTGAGGGTTACTCCAACTTGTCTGTGTCAGGACTTGACTACAGGACAATGGGTGAGCCTGTAACAACTGTGGTTCATGCTGAAGTCAAAGTCCTTAAATATTCATTTCAGGCAGCTTACCAGGAATCAAGAGACTCAGTTTTAATTGCATTCTGCCTGAAATTTATTATCAGTTGGCACCTCAGGTTGTCTTTTTAATATCTGGCTCCAAAGTAATCATACTCTGCACACCCACTGCAAGAGCAAAATTTACTTCTCAAACATGTAACAAAGGTATTTCACAACTTGAAAACTTGCATGTCAAAGAAATCAACAAAATCTGTTGTACTTTCTTCTCACAGCCTCATGACTGCTGATTTTTATCTCCTTTTATGCTTTAAGCTGTTTAAAATTGGTGATCAAATGGCTCCCGATAAAGAAAAATGAATATATATTCTTTTCAGACAAGACTTCTTCCTGTGCCAAGGATCACAGCAATGAGCAACATGGTAATATTGCATGTCCACACAGGCTTCTCTCACAGGCTGCCTTTGGTCTGTGCTAGTTGTACACGGAATTAAAGAGAGATTAGTACAAAGCAGAGAACTTGAAAGTGAGCCTTAACACAGATTTGCTTGGTTCATTGCTTTTTGCCTATCACACCCTTTACCTGGGGTTATGCTGTCAGATTTGATACCTGTTGGGCTGTGTCTGAAGATGCCTCTGGCTCTCCCAGCACAATGAGGCGTGGAGGACTGGGCTGGCAGCTCCTTCACAGCCAGTCCTGGCTATATCCTCTCAAGGTGGCCAAGAAAGGTGCCCCAGCAACTTTGCTGCTACGTTATTCCACCCCAAAAATCTTAGGGTTACCCTTTAGCACTTCCCCTCCACAATCCCAGCAGGACGCAATGAACCCAAGAAGCAAAAAATCTTCCCTCTCCCACAGCAGTGTGCAGTGCTCCCTGAAAGGGCACTGTGCCAGGCCACCAATTGTGCTGCGCTTAATCCTAGTTCTTTTTACAGCATTTCTTGTAATTGTCAAAGATGCATTAGATGTTTAACCTTGATTGTGGCAGTTTGATGTTGTTTGTTCAAAAACAGCCCTACAAGAGCTGAGGCAAATCAATTTTTTTGCATCACATTGTAATGAGAACTTCTGCCATACCATCTCAGCTAACTTGCATACTAAAACATTCGTCATTTTTTAAATAAAACTGAAAAGTCTTGGTGGAACTGCCTGTGCTTTTATTTCAGACAATAGGAACCTAACCTTCATGTAGGAAATCACAAAGAGAAAATAAAATATGTCACTAGTACAAACAGCTTGGCACCTTTCCACTGTTCAACACAATTTACAAAATACTTTGAGTGAATAAAGCATTAGTTTGTAAAACATCAGCTAATTTTGTTCTCAGATTAACAATTAAACAGGAACCACCTCTGATTCACAGTAGACAAGCAGTAATTTAAACAAACTTTATAGTTAAGGCTTACTTAGACCTTGTTGTCTGGTCAGTCTGAAGTGTTCTGCATAAAAATGTGTTTTGCAAACTATGTCAAGCAGCAGTCTCAGTAGGCACGTATTTCTGAACAGCACAGAACCCAAGCAGGAACAGTGTTCATCTCCCAAAATCACATTTATTTCTGCATTATTCAGGTGGGAATTACCAGTTCCTTTCCCCCACCTGAGTGCTCAGTAAAATGATTCATAAGCTGCAGAAATAAAATACAAGTCCACTGCCCTAGAAGGAATGAAAGAATTTCAATGCCATAGGTGTTTCTGAGCACAAGTCTTCCACTTGCAACCAAAAATGTAGTTCAGACCTTTCAAAGTTCCTGGTGTCATAGACCATTTAGGATGTCCTAACACCAGGACATAAACATAACATTAACATAACATAAATATTAGGACGTCTTTCAGGGCAATCAAATGGACTTGAAAATAGGAAGAGGTAATAATCTTTTTAGTACATAAAGACATGTTTCTCAGCAAAGAGTACCCATACGTTTTGTATCAATATGCTGGGACACACCACTCAGTAACTCCCACTGTAAAAATCTCTTCAGGTTCCAGAGCAAAAGAACAATCCTGTTACACAGCAAAGGAGCAATGTGTACACCCAGCCCCACAGAACCATGGCACTGACTACTAATACCAAACCAGTTCATAACTAATTATAACCAGAAATGGCAAATTTCCAAACAATGACTGCACTTTACTTCACAGGAAGCAGGGCTCCTGTGAAGGTGTCTGTTGTGGCAGTGCTGGAAGAAGTTCTGCACATCACCAATAACATGGCATTTGACACCCAGAAATTGACCTGTTCCTGCTCACTGTGACGGATCTTTGGCATCATTCTGCCCCAGAAGCTATTTCTTTTCAGTCAACACAGAAGCATTTCTCCAGAAAGTGCAACCACTCCAGGAAAGGCCTTTGCTCTCTGGTTTCAAGCTCCTTTATCAGGCCACTCATATCAGACTAGTACTGAAGGATCCTAAAGGTTCCATTTGATTTTGTGCTGCTTTCTTAATGAAAGACACAAAAGATTAATGGATGACTGTGACAAAGAAGATACTCCACAGATAGTGGAAAAGTAAGCAACATAAAAGTCAAGGAAAAGCAGAACACAAGAGTTAAGACTATATGCTATAGAAAGGAGGTCAAAAACCCCAACATCCCCCAAGAGATATTTTCTACCAGTAAGTCCTTCTGAGTTTAACTCTGAGACAACATGCTCATGAAAACTCCTGTTGCTTTACCATATGCACATCTCCCTCCTGCAATTCTCCACAGTCCATCCATTAAAGCAGCCACTCTCACTCGAGTCATCCACCCCCTGTATATTTATAGCCTTTCTGCTATTAATTCACTCCTTTTGTGGGTGATCTGTTGCGATATGCTTCCCCCTACATCCTGTGATTATTCATGACAGCTAAAAATAGCCAGCTGAGTGGGTCGGCACATCCCTTCCCCTGCTCTGAAACAGATCTAATCTACACAAATACTCTGGTCTTCCTTTTCTGAGTGGCGACCTCTTCACTGCTATAAGAAGACATTTGAAGACGATATTGCTGAGACTACAGTATCTGATGAAGTAAAATTAGTAAGGTATTTCTCCAGTTCTCCTGGTGAAGAGAAAGAGAAGGAACAGAGTCTTGTATAAGAAGTACAGGCAGATGCTTTATCTTTGCAACCTCATGTGACCCACATCATAGCATTTGTGAGGAAATCTTCTCAACTCTCTTATCTCTTAACAAGTGGCCACATGGTTATACCTGGAATCACGTCACATTCCACAACAACTATTGAGACACTGTGTTATTTCTTTTCCTTCTGTTCTAGAGAATCATGCCCAATTCTCCACTCTTGTAACAGGAAGACTTCATATCAAATGAACTATTTTAAGCCACACTATTTTAAGCTGGCCATACATTAGAAGACCTTAACTGATAGGACAATAACCAAGGTTCAACAGAAAACTCACCAAACAAGCTTGTAAAAATATCTGCCACTGTCAGCATGACCATTAGTTAGTGCAGGACAGCAACTACAGATCACATAAATTCTCCAAAACGAAATCATGAGTGTCTTCAGAGCTTATAGAGGTAGGTAGCTGTCTCACCTCATACACCTCTGGTATCTGTTATTACAGTCCACCTTCTTATCTAATGCATATCTTTTGAAGACTGAGAGAATATGCTGAAAATCTTCTTAGAGCAAGAAGTACAAGATCTGTCAGATTCAATTCCAAAGCATGCAACATATTTTTTCATTTCTTCTCTTTAAATGGCTGCGGAAAAAGAAATATCAGCAAAAACTCCCACGTAAATTATTTCAAGGGAATAAAGTTATACAAAGATCCAGCTCTGTCTGGAACTTTAAAAGAATAATTACTAATTCTTCACATAGAAAACTTCTGCTTATGGAGATCTTAAGAAACTAATCTAAGGTAACACACAAACTACTTTGCAGTAATACAACAGTTGGTGTTTTCAGATTCATCTGAAGGCAATCCTCTGACTAAACACAGTGAAAGGAAACCAAGAGAAGAATGCAAAAGGTATGAGATGTACACATTGAAATTCAGTAACATAGCTATTTTCACTGAGACTACAAAATCAACACTTTTAAACATATAAATATGAAATAGATTTTGAAATCACCAAACAGCACTCGAAGTAATCCAAATTACGTTTCCAAAGGTCATCTATAAATTATTGTATGCATACATTATGGATGAGATTTCTTAGGAGAAAATACTCTTCCAATGGTATTTCTATGTGCCCAGAGTCCTTGGAAATCTGCCAGGTGTCGAAGGAAGGTATCACAAAGAGCATCAGACCTTTTTCAGTCTTTCCTATATCTTTTCCTGCCCTTCAAAACCCTGATTCACAGGACATGCAGGTAATGCCACTGACAAGATTATAATTTCTGCATAAGTAGGTTTCAAAGCATTAGGTGCTGAAGTCAGATAGTGTGGATCCCAGTAAACAGAAAATATCTATCAGTTTCAGTGTCTTCAGGCTGAAGTTTTGACCAGCAATTCAGAGCCAGAATGCATCATTTCTGGACCATAACCAAATTAGTAGTTCAGAATAAGAACACTTCATTTGCTGTTTCTTAAAGTGACTGAGGAAATCAAGTGAAACTTGTACATTGATTTGAAAGTGCAAGCCCAACAGAATTAATCTCTCATGCAAATCCCCAGTCTGAAAATAAACAGGAATGCTGCAAATTATTTTGCTCCACAGCCCCTATCATGTGTTACTTCTTTGTCTTCCAGTACAAGGACAGCTCTGTTCGGAGGCAGCATGAGACAATGACCCACAAGAAAAGGAATGGATTTACAAAGAAAAAATGATTGATACAGACACAAGGATTAGCCACACGGCCACCGTCCCCTATGCGCAGTGTAAGCACACATGGGCATGTACGGTTTCCATCAGAATTAACAGTGGTAAGGTGCTTTAAATGAGAACAGAATAGAGTCATTCATTTACTGATCTCTCTCTTTGTGTCTGGTACAGAGAATCTGTGCCCTTGTAGACCAAAAGACTATATTGCTGTTAGACAAAATATCACGTTGCAGATCTCCTGACAGGCTCTTAGCAGAATCACATTTTTGATGTGCGCACAGCCCAAATGACAACCCTGTGTGTGGACATACACTTCTAGACACACTAGACTTTGACTACAAATTTGTGCTGGTTCAGGTTCCACAGATCTTGGGAGTACTGCAACATCAAACCCCTCCATTTTTTTGTAACAACAGCTTATTCATTAGCTATTGAAAATTAATACTAAAATATGAAAATACACAGAAAAGTGATATAGTAGTAGTAATTTGATGCAGAATCTGATTTTTGTCAATGAAATAGAAAATTAAGAGATTCTTATAAGTGTATATCTGTACTTTTTGAAAAATAAATACCACAAAAATCAAATATCTCTCAGAATGAGATGTAAACAGCTTATTACATTTTTATTTAATTATGTAAAATTTTCTCCTACATATAACTTACACAATTTTCTTTAGAAGGCTATTTTTTGTAGGAAGTGAAAGCATCATGCCTTTACACAACTCCAGGGAAAACTGAAAGAGCATTGAAGAAAATACAGAGAAATATGACAGACTTTGAATTTAATTTCATGTTGATCTATGGATTCTGCTTTCTGGACTTCCCTGACTAACTAGATTTCCTGAGGCTTTCAGCTGCTTGGGGCTGAGGTGCAAATGTGCAAACAGTCCTCTACATTGGGCTCATTCTATTTCCTATGCTGCCTATCCCAGCAGGGTGGATGGAGAGGGTGTCTAAACAAGGCAGAGATCTGAAATTGCGTGCAGCAGAAAGCCAAGGATGCTGAGACATATACTTGTATCTTTTACACTAATGTATTATAGCAACTTACAGCAATGATGGTCCTGCTGCAGTGAGGGTGTTTACCTCTCCTTTTCATTTCCCTGCCCAGCACACGCACAGTTACCCAGCAGCAACTGGAAGGATGCCACTGGTAACTATTGTGTGTCCATACACTCTACATGACCATCAGCACAGATGCAAATGAAGGATTTGTGTTCCAGAACCAGAGAGCTCTGTATTTAAGCTAAATAAGGCTTTGATTATGCCTTTTCTTCCCAGGCTTGCCAAAGGGTGGGGCATAAATAACACTATTCCAAAAACATCCCAGAAAATAACGTGCCCTGGAGACACACATTCCTACTCTTCTCTGGAGGTAGGAGAAATTATTATGAGCAACACTTCTCCTCAGGTGATAGATCCACCACCTCAGATATCAGATGACGCATGAACTGCATCTAGTTCCACACCTATTTACCTTCAGCTCTGCCAAAGACTCTGGAGACAAGGTTTGATAGACACCATCACACTTAAGCAAGTTATTCCTGTTCCAGCAGACACCTCTGAGTTTATGAGCTGTAGCACTAAACCAACAAGAAGCTAATTTTTGGTATCACCGATGTTTTAAATATTCATATCCTTAGAAGACTTTTAAAGAGTAACAATGAGCAGAAAAGACATGTGAAAGAACCAGGCAGAAGGTATGAGAGTTTGAATATTGCCAAAAGAAGATCAGTGTTAGAGGCTTCAAGCCTAAGAGAAGAAAGTAGAATTATAGAAATATGTAGGAATATAGGAATATTTAGTATGGGAAATTGAATAGGCAAAAAAAAAGATTAGGCAGTTGGAGAATGTGACATTCTGAAAATGGTAAGGCACAGAAAAAGTTGAAGTGTAAGAAAGAACACAAAGGAGAAGATATGGATAAAGATGACCCTTAAGAAATAGGAATAATACAAGGACCTTTGATATCAATGGGGATCTTTGTGTTGTGTTCGCATAAAAAGGCCAATATTTCACCTTATTTGTACATTGTCATCCAGAAAATGGTTTAGTGTAAAAGAAGTTAATAAAATAAATAAGTGTATAGCATGCAGCAAGGACATGAGCCCAAGTTACAACCCTGAGAAGCCCACGGATAGGAATAAGAGTAGGTGTGATAGCAGTATTGGGTACTACAGAAGTAGTAGGTTGTCACCAAGAATGTCACCAAGAATATGCATTACTTAGCAGAGCCAGTCACAGAGGAGTGTCCCATGCCAGAGGAGCAATAAGGCTGCTGGTGTCTGGCTGACATTGTGAGTGTTACCACACAGCACTGCCTCACACCACAGAGACACTCTCAAGAGGAACAGTGAAAAACACATTCCAAACTTTAAAACAACTTGCCACTATTTTATATCCGGGTATGGATGGCATCATGTAGATACGTGTGAAAGCATCTGGCAGGCTCACTCATCTTCAGGTCTTCTTCCACCAGCAATTCTACTCCACTCAACGACACAACCCTCAGTCTCACCAGCAGGCCATGTTGCCATCTGGGCATTATTTACACAGACCCTTACTGTGACACTTCAGCCATCGTGTTTCATGAAACAGCAACAAACACGCCATCCATTAGCTCCTGAAAAGCTCTTAAAGTCTATTTGACAGCAGTGGCACGCAGTACTTCTGGGGAACTTCTTGTTTCAGCAAGTAATAACACTTCTTAAGGAATGCTATGTGGTATGGGAGGAATTTATCTCCTGTGTAAAGGGAAACAGATGTCAAAGAGAGCAGGTCATAAGGACATTAAGGAGCTGCTGTGACTGGTCTAGGGTTCTTTTCTGAACAGTGCTTGTTTTCTACTTTTCTAATAATGCTGAGTCATTATTATAAAGTCAATACATATGCCAGATTTTTAACATTTCTGAGCACTCTCAGCCCCTCTTAGCCCTGGTAATTTCTCATAATTTCTCAAGGACTTTCAAAATCAAGTCTGTTATCTCTTTTAAAATGTTAATTCTTAGCCTAGCCACCTCCACTTCTCTTCTCCTTCCTCATATTCATTCTCAGCATATCAATTTCTCGTGGCAGAGACAGCTAGAATTCCAGCGCCTAGAAAGAAATGCCTTTACACTCAGACTAGGTACAGATTTTAGGCTAGTATGTTACTAATACAAATAGTGGCCTCTGTTTGAAGTGCTTTTCCTCTGTGTCTGTGTCGTACGGGCACTGTGGAACAGGTAAACTGTCTTATAAGGGAATGCATATTTCTTAGGAGTTTCTGATCTTCCCAAGCTGGTTTTAGGGGTGGTGTAAGTAGCCTTAATCCAGGTTGCCTTCAGACAGATATGCTACAATGCTCTGCAGACACAGAGACCCTTAAAGGCCTCTTTCTTTCCATCCCTCTATTACCTGGATAACTTAGATCTAGTCTACATACCTATTTATTTGTGCTGTTAAGGGAATATGTGTTAGGTTTCTACAGCTTAACTCCAGATGTCCCACTATGAGTCTTCTGCTTGGCTCCTGATGTGTCTTGTCAGCAGTGACTTATCCAAGCTGGTAGTAGCAGCCAAGGTGTAATTGGCCATACAGTCCCTGCATACTGTCAATGAGGCTCAAACACAACTTGAATTGCATTTTCCAGAACAGGCTTTGAGAGATTTTGGAGACATTTAGAGGGACGGTAACTCATTAACTGAATAAACATGATATGGGCACAGCCACACTGTTTTAAAGCATGGCATACCTCAGAATTCTGACTCATGACCCCTCACGGGCTCAGCAAAGGTGATGTCAGGGGCCTGGGGGCACTAATCATTGCAGGGGCATGTCTCCAGCCCCATCTCCTGCTGTTCGCTATCTGTACCAAGGGTGGCCATGACCCCATAACCAGGCCCTGCTATGCCCCTTTCTCAGACCCATAGGTGAGGGCCTGGACATGTGAGGTGGTCCCTCTCCAGGCTCCCAGACACTAAAGATCTTATTATCACAGCTTACAGTCCCTGCCTGAGGTGTGGTATGCCTTTCAAAGGAGACAGCAAGGCTGATGTTAAACCCACTTTAATCCATGGCGTTTTGCAGCCCAGAGTACAACACGGTGGACAATGGTTTAAAGAAAAAAGACCAAGCTATAGATTGGTCTTTAAGGAGATGGTAACAACTCACAGCAAAATGGTTGATAACAGGGCACAATAGCTTCAACTTATCTCAGCAGGGCAAGAAAGCTATGCCCCTGTTAATTATAACAGTTAAATACAGCACATGAAGCATCACAGTGAAACAAAGTACAGTCTTCCAGCATTACAAAAGCATTGCATCAGTACAAACTCAGGGGAAAGTCTTGCTGCTGTGTGCTTTTTTGCTGTCCCAAAAGACGACCATTTTCAGCAAGATGTCCCAAGAACCCAGCTGTTGTAAAGTTTCTTTTTTCTGGTTTTTTTTTTGGCCTGTCTCAGGCCTTCAAGACTCCTAAACAGTTGCACCCTTCCAAGAAGGACTTGAGTGTGTTGGTGAGCAAGAAGCTCAGTATGCCTCAGCACTGCATGCTTGCAGCCCAGAAAGCCAATTGTATCCTGGGCTCATACAAAGCAGCGTGGGCAGCAGGGCAAGGGCAAGATTCTGCCCCTCCACTCTGCTCTGCTCTGCTCTGGTGAGACCCCACCTGGAACACTGCATCCAGCTCTGGGGTCCCTCCTCAACAAAAGAAAGATGTGGACATGTTGGAGAGAGTTCAGAGGAGGACTGCAAAGATGATCTGAGGCCTGGATCAGGCCCTCTCCTACAAGGACAGGCTGCAAGAGATAAGCCTGAAGAAGAGAAGACTAAATGCGGCCTTCCATTACTTGCAGAGGACCAACAAGAAAGCTGGAGAGGGACATTTTACAAGGGCATGAAGTGATAGGACAAGGGGAAATGGCTTTAAACTGAAAGACAGTAAATTTGCAATATATATCAGGAAGTTATTCAGAGATGAGGGACTGGCACAAATTGCCCAGAGAAGCTGTGGATGTCCCATCCCCAGAAGTGTTCAAGGCCAGGTTGGATGCAGCTTTGAATAACTTGTCCCATGGAAGATGTCCCTACCTATGACAGCGGAGGTGGAACTAGGTGATATTTAAGGTCCCTTCCAGCCCAAACCATCATATGATCCTATCTCCATCTTCTTTCGATACTATACACTTGGCCTCTGCTTGCTTAACTTTCCTATTAACTAAAATTTGGTTCTTTACTGTAAATTCTATTCAAAATCCTCAAATTTATTTTGATTTTTAGTCATACAGTAGTCCTTGGCTGGTTTAGAAGGAGTTCTATCAGATCACCTAAAATTTGTTTTCACACTTTTTTGCCACTTTAGATGAAAGTTGAGTCTTTCTACTCTTTCAGCCCATTCTTTTGGTTTCACTAAAAGGCAAAAACGAAAAAAAAAAAAGGGTCAGTCTGGTCCAAAAAGCATGTGCACATTCCCATCATGTGATGCTGTGCTAGGGAAGCGCAGCACTCACCCAGGGATGGTGTGCCTGCTGCCATGTCCATGGATTTGGCAGTGGGCACTATGCCTCAGCCATGCTCTGCCTACTCTTCACAGGGGTGCAGGAATGCCCATCAGCAGGACTGGGGCTCAGCAAGGTAGTCTAGGCAGGAGGAGCTCTGCAGGACCTGTGGGTAATGCTGCAGCACTGGCATTCACATGAGCTGGTCCAGGTTACCCTGGGTATCTCCCTCTGGTACTCTGAGGCTCAGTGCAGAGGAGAAAACTGCAACTACTGGGGAAGGATGGACTGTAAGCAGTGGGGAAGAATGGGAATAATGTGCAGCACAGAAGGGAGGGACAAGCCCTCAGACAGTGATGTAGGCACACAGTCTTCATGTCTGGAGTGTTGAGCTGCAGGATGCAGACGGGGAAACCCAAGGAGCTGTTTGCCTGAACTCATTTCCCCTTCTCCTTTCTCTGCATTTCACTTTTTACATCATGTCTGTCTGGAAGTGCTATGATAACAGCTATCTTTCCTTTAACATGTGCAATCTGCACAGTGCTGGATGCTGAGCTGAGTCAGTCTCAATTTTAATAACAACAAAAAATATCTGGCCATGCTCGGAGCATCTGCCCCTTTATCCCTAGAGGAAGGTGTCGGTTGCAGAGGCAGACAGAGCTCAGCTTAGCTAAGCACATGATCCCAGTACTCAATATAAAACTTGCAACTGAAATATGTCCTATGAGCAGATATGTACTTATACATGTGCCACGGTACACAAGTGCACGAAGAGGTGAGAAAAGTCGTAATTTTGAAGTTTCCAAAATATCCTCTCCTTATATTTTATAATTATTAACAGATTTCTTCTTTGATGTAGTATCTAAGTTTATTTCAATCACTGCAGATTATGATTTAAAAGGACTCCAAATAAGTGTTCTCCCATTTTGGTTTTATTTTTTTTAATATTAAATTAAAATATTAATGAAACTTATTTTTCTTTTAATGATTTCTAATTTAAGCAGTACTGCATTTAATATCGGCTTAACACTGAGTCGGAGTCACAGAAATAAGAACAAAAATGGTGTTACAAAAAAAATTATGTTGCAGCAGTTCATCTTCTAGAAGGAACAATGCATAATACATCTGTTAATATAAAGATGATGGTTCAGCAGCAGTAGAAAAGTAGAGAGCTAAAATATCCTATCACAGAATCAGATAAATATCATACTGTTTTGAATTGTAATTTTAAAATTGCCTTGTTGCTGTTTAGCTTTCATACCAAAACAGTCAAAATAAGTTATTGATTTTCCAAATAATGAAGCATTACTTCAGGAACTCCATGCAAGTAAATCAATGATGGGCCTGTAATGCTTTGGATGAATGTCAGTATGAAGAAATTAGAACTAATGCATTAATAAACATTGCATGGTCTTGACAGACAGATATTACAAAGATTTTTATCATGCCCTAAAAAGTTAACAGAAAAAAGATATTCTTCAAGGACTTAATTGTAACTACTACATGAGAAGGATAATATTAATCTTGAAACATTATCTGTTTTTGTCTGTAGAGAAACCACAATATCTTTCATCTGAGGGTAACTTCAGCTTTTATTGCATATTTATATATTTTATCTATCTGTTTATCTATCTATTTATGTATTTTCTCTAACTTTAACCATTTTTCTGACTTTAAAGCATGTACTGAAAACCCATCTATATCAATGGCATTCATCATGCACTGCATGCATTGGATCAAATGCCGCATTTGGAAAAAAAATACCCTTTCTTTAATCAGCTATTCTCCTCGTAAAACCCATGACAGAAAAGCAAATCCACTGGCTGTCACAGGGTGCTGGGAGGCCCAAGACCATTCAGATAACTTCACTAGGACATTTGCTGAGCCCATGGCATTCGCTGAGCCTTCTCTCTCTGAGTCCCTCTGCTGACTTCCTCTGCCAAGGCCAGCGTAAATCCCCTACAGAAACATCTTCTTTTTTCAATACCTGCTACAGTTGGCAACAGACAAGCTTGTAAATGTGGCATGGCTTGCCCCTTAGTCAAGACCACACTTAATTGCGACACAGAAGAAAAGAGCCCAGACAGGATTATGCCCATGGTAATTTTGGAGCTGGAATTGTGCAGGGTAAAGACCACCCCTGCTTGTGACTCCCAGCCATTGTGCCCTGCACTGCCTTCTCACTGTATTTAACAGCCCTTGGCAGCCCTCTACTCCAAGTAGATTCATCTAGTTTGTTTAACCACTTTTTCTCTCATGTTCCTTGGTTTCCACAGTTCACTAGTATGTTGTTTGTGTCCTTGCATTTTAAAGTATTGCATCTTGTGTTTTTTCCATCTTTTTTTTGACCACTGGTTAGCCCTAGCCAACCTGACTTTTCCCTGCATGGATAACTTTTCTAACTATTCCATTGCCTTTTTTGGCATTTTTATGTTTTACAAAACAGAAGATGAAGCAACCACAGTCACTCCTGGTATTCAAGGTGCCAAGCTCACAGAAGAGCTCAACCATGTTTTCCATTTTGTTCTTTCCTTTCTTACTCAGTCCTAGAATTCAGTTTTCCTTTGACAGTTAATGAATGGCAGTTGCTTTTTAAGGACTATCCACAAGGACCTCTCTTCTGAGTACTAACATTCCACAAGAATTCGTGCATCTATTACTAGACCTGTTTTTCTATGTTTCACTTAGCAGCATGGAAATGAACACTGCATTGTATCAGCAGGTCACTCAGGACCTCCAGATCTTGGAAACATGTTGTTCTCAGTTTTAGTTTGTCAAATACCCACAATAACATCAGCAAATGGTGCTTTCCCATTATTCATCCTGTTTGCCCAATCACTCAGGAATTTCCAGGGCAGAAAGGACTTCTCATCCCCAGAAAACTGAGATGGTCACCTCCTGTTGCTATGAAAATTCATCACTGCTCCTGGCCTTCTCTTCCTATGTCTTTCTTAGCCATTAGTATCTCTACCCTACAAAAACATAATTTCTTTCAAGGTCAGGATCTTCATGGAAAGCTCTTCATGGGTGCCTCATTGGCTGTTGTGTGACACTTGGAATTGAACCAGTGGGTTGTATCAGCTATCACCAAAGAGGCTGAGCTCTCCAAAGATTTTTGCCAACAGTTGCTTTGGCCTGGGATGCCACTTCAGACAAATTCCATGCAGCTTCTGAACAGGGACTCTCTACTGCCCTTTGTTCCTGGATGGTTTCTCCAGCTTGCCCTTCAGTTATCCTGCCACCTGCCTCCTTCAATGACATCAGCAGCCACTGCTACCACAGGGGTCAAGAAGCATCTGCAAGAAACCTCTGCCTGCTGACGAACCAGACACCCCTGCAGCACAGTTGTGGGTGTAGTCAGTTTCACGTAAGGGAGAGGAAAGCTGGGGCATGAGATCGGTGTGCTCACTGGTGTGACCGCATTGCTCACAGTGCTTTGCAGCCCAGATGGTTTCAGACACCACCACATCAGACACCGTCAGAAGTCTCAGTCAGAAATAACACCTGGGCCTCACCATGGATACACCACTTCCCTTGTACTGTAGTGAAGCCTTGTTGTGAGCTGCTCCTGTGGGTTGCTGGTGGTGGTAAGCCCAAATGAAGACAATTAAAAAACATCACAGGCAGCAGGACGCAGTTTGCTACCTCCTGGCACTATTGCCAAAAAATCTTTGTGGTGGCAGTACCTTCCACAAGTGTTTGATGAGAATGACTATTTGTTCTGGCTCCCCTCTGCGAGTAACCAAAACGTAGTAAAAGGAAAAACAATGACAGAGGGGAAAATAACAAGGAATAACAGCAGAACAAAAAGCCAGGATAGGGGCTACTTACATCCACTATACAAGAACCAGATCTTGATGGTGTGTAGCAAGTGGCTGCCAAGAGTTTCCTGGGGTGGTTTTCAGGGAATCTGTAGAACAAGAGTTTTCTGAGCAATGGGAGAGTAGTGATTCACAGGCCTGAGCTCCCCTTTGCCAAAAAGTGGTGTGTACCTTTATGTGACATGTAAGGAGTTTTTCATTCCTCTTCTGTTCTGCAGAAGAGAGCAGCTTTCACACAGCACACGAAACTGGAGGACAGGAGATAAGGCTAAGACCACTACAGATTGCAGTATAATCATATCCACAGCTAAATGGGGCCATATCCATTGGGATATGGCTTTGAAGTAATTTTACCACCGTTTTGCTCTGTGTAGTCCTTATTTCCTATCAAAGTCCTAAACCAGAAGAGTTTTATTACTCCTCTTCAGAAGACAAAAAGCAGTCACAGAAACAAGTGTTTGTTCTGCTGCATCAGTTTAAACTTCTGGCTATAAAAAACTTAGTTCTGCTTTCTTCCAGGACTTTTCTTCCCTGCAGAACAGCAGTGCAGGCAATCCAACAGCCGAGCCCATGGCATGACTCCAAGTGTGATGATGCTCAGGTCCAGACAGGAGGCTCCCAAGAAAACACTGATTGCTGTGAGATGATAGGCAACCCTACATGTCTGCCTGTGCATAGCGAGGTTGCTGTAGTGCTCCTGTTTGCCAGCTTATCATATGCACTTCTTGCAGAAAGACTTGCTGTACCCACAAGCATCTTACAAGTACATTCAAATAAGACACTTGTGGGATCCTGGTTCCAACTTCTTTTTCAAAGCGCTGCTCCTGTCACTGGCGCAATCCACGTGCCTATCGTTGTCCTTGGGTTGCTATTATTCAGTCAGTAACTCTGTCAAGAGGTACCCTTCCAGGAGCATGCTGTAATCGGCAGTTCTGGGTCAAACCAGGAGTACTTTTACTGAGAATTTCTGAATGTTTTACCCTGTGCCTCTCGACTCGAGCTCTCTGAAGGTCGCGTTACTGGACACGGTGAAACAGAGCAGCAGAGGTAGCATACGTACCGTCTCACTCGAACATTCTAATCGCTCGACTCGAGTAACCCTCCGCCTCGCATTCTTCTGGACATTATAAATACTCGGCGGTGGACTCTGCCGCCTCACATTTTCACCCCGGCTGCCCCAAACGCCGTTTTAGAATTAAACACGCTGCCACCCTCGCGGCCGTGTCCTGCCGGCAGCACCCAGCCTTGGGGAGCCGCTTCCCCAGGCATGGGGCACGGTGAGCGGCCAAGGGGCGGGGTGAGGCGTGGTGGGACGGGACGGGGGCAGGCAGGGGCCACCGGAGCGGGGAGTGGAGCCTGTCCGGCGGCGACAGCGGCGGGGAGCAGCGTGACGGAGGCAGGAGCCGAGGGCAGGCGGACGCGGGGACCGCGAAAAGCCCGGAGGGGCGGTCGGGAGGTCGGTCGGGGGCACCCGGGCGAGGCGGCTGCGGGCAGCGGCGGGGAGCGCGGGGCCGCGGGGATTGGTGGCGGCGGCGGGGCAGGGCCGGGGCCGTCCCAGCCCCGCCCGGCCCGGCCC
>VZTJ01003579.1:283345-375564 GCA_013397795.1 Orthonyx spaldingii
TAACCAAATTTTTTTTTTTCCTTCCCCAAAAAAAAAAAAAAAAAAAAAAAATTTGGTTCACATGAAAAAAGTTCTGTCCTCATCCCCATCCTCGTTTTCTTAGAAAAGTGAAAAATTGGCCATTTGTTCATCCTAAGAGCATACATTTGGGCCATGAGCACTGATTGTCATTGGAGTACGCAGCAACTAAACTGTAACATTTTTGGTAAAACAGTAAGTGCTTCTAATATCTTCTGGTATTTTTGCTGTGCAGATCTCCTCTGATATTTATTGAAAAAAAAAGACGGATTGGAAAATGGAATCTCAGAGTCCATGGGAAAATGTTGCAGTAAATCTAAGCTGTAACTTCAAGAAAATCAGACTTTGTGAGAAAGACAAATTTGGTGTAACTATTTTTTATTTTTTAAAAAACTAAGAACATTAAATAGATGTCCTGTATATCTGTGCAAAGGGGGAAAAGAAGTAAAATTAACCATAAAGAAAAACAGTACTTGTAAAAATATGACTTGCAATATTTATTTTTTAAAAGGTAGCAGAAGTCCAACTAATTTGAATGGGAAGTGGGATTGGCTTTATGATGACTAGTTTTCAGTGCATCTTCTCAATTGTAAATAGCATAAATTTATACCATTAACTGTGGGAAGTTATTTTAGGCATTAGCAACATGCACACTGGCATCAAGACTTGACACCAACTTTCTCAGCATCTTTCCTACCTTGGGTTTGCATGGCAAACAAGAATAGGCTTAAAAAGCATAGAGTGTACCCTATTGCTGTGGACGCAGTGGTGCTTGGGTGGTGTTTTGGTAGTGTGATATGCACTTAGGTCTTTTTGGGAGGAAGTGAGCTGCTTGCTGTGCACACTGGGGCTTGCTTGGTCTGTTTGCTCATCCTTCTCATGGCTCTTCTGTGTGTTTTTCAGCATGGAAATTTTGTAGGGGGGAAACACCTTTGAGCCGTTCACTACGTTGCGCTTGTATTCCTGCATCCAGGCTGTGTCTGAGCTTACCTACAACTGCCATGAGAGGCAGGCAGCAGTCAGCCACAGTCCCTTGCCCTTGTCTCTTGGGTGTATGTGCAGCTGAAGCACTGGGTGACATGGGAAGACAGTGATATTTACGTTGTATTTATTGATTCTATTTCCAGAGTCTGGTTTGAGAGCCACTCTCCCGAATTAATATGCGAGGCTTGCTGGAGCTAGGGATATACAACGCCTACCCAGAGGAGCGTTGGGAAACACGTGGCTTGATCTCCCTCTTGTGGAAACTTATTGGAACTATATTCTCGTGATACTGAAGAAAAAAAGTCCAACATCCGTCAGGGAAACAAATGATGGCAGCAGTTACCATGCCTCCTGATGCTCTGGTCAGCCCTCAAGGAAATGAAGAGGTGGACTCTCTGATTGTTCTGCATTATAATTACACAGGAAAGCTTATTTTAAGGGAAAAGGCAACTGATAAAATAGACCTGCCCACTATTTCATTTCTGATCCTATGTAGTTTCATAGTCCTGGAAAACTTGATGGTGTTGATTGCCATATGGAAAAACAATAAATTTCACAACCGCATGTACTTTTTTATTGGCAATCTAGCTCTCTGTGATCTTTTAGCTGGGATTGTTTACAAAGTAAACATTCTTATGTCTGGGAAGAAAACTCTGAGCTTGTCCTCCACAATCTGGTTCATTAGGGAAGGTAGCATGTTTGTTGCCCTGGGAGCCTCCACTTTCAGTTTGCTAGCAATAGCTATTGAGAGGCATTTAACCATGATTAAAATGAGGCCTTACGACGCAAATAAAAAATACAGAGTGTTCCTTCTCATTGGTACATGCTGGCTTATTTCGATATCCTTGGGTGCCCTCCCCATCCTTGGCTGGAACTGTATAAACAACTTGCCAGATTGCTCAACCATTTTGCCTCTGTACTCCAAAAAGTATGTTGTGTTCTGCATTAGTATCTTCATAGCCATTTTGGTTGCCATTGTCATCCTTTACACCCGCATCTACATACTGGTTAAGTCCAGCAGTCGTAATGTCACCAACCATAATAACTCGGAGCGGTCCATGGCACTCCTTAGGACTGTTGTGATCGTGGTTAGTGTCTTCATTGCATGCTGGTCTCCACTGTTCATCCTGTTCCTCATCGATGTGGCCTGCAGAGTCAAGGAGTGCTCCATCTTGTACAAAGCCCACTGGTTTATTGCCCTGGCGGTCATCAATTCTGCAATGAACCCCATCATCTATACCCTGGCCAGTAAGGAAATGCGTCGAGCTTTCTTTCGCCTTGTTTGTGGCTGCCTGGTGAAATCCAGGGTGGCCAGATCTTTGCCTATTCAACCCACACCAGATCACAGTCGAAGTAAATCCAGCAGCAGCAATACCCAGAAGCCAAAGGAAGATTTCCCACCAATGAATGTTCCCTCATGTATTGCTGAGAAAAATGAATCTGCATTTCACAACGGAAACTTCTGTAAGTAAAGGACTCCTTGAGACAAGTACTTTTCTGTGGTTTTTAGGTTTAAGCTACAAGTGTAGTTTAAATATTCACGCACTTCAGTCACAGGGAAAACACTACACATTTATTTAACTTTGAGGACCTACTTATCAACAATCATTTGCTTTGGGTGTTCATTCAGTAACACACCTGATTCAGAAAAAGCCTTTCAGACTACACAGTGGCCAGGACAGAGTCCATGCACAGCTAATGCTATCACATGCCACAGTGGTGTTGCATGCTAAGGCTTCATTTGGAGCCTCCTGATCTTGCAAGACGTCACTAAATCCTGTTAGAAACTTCAGCATTCACTAAAGACTGCTGATGATTGGAAGATGAGGCCTGTTATTGCCAACTGGGAGAAGAGTTCATTACCTAAGTTGGTGATTATAGTTCTCTATATGTATCTTGCTGTTGTGTTAATGGACTTATATGTATGTGGTATAAATGGCTGTATATTTGTACAATTTCTCATTAAATAGTCATTGATTGGTAAAAGTTTACAACATGCTCAACATTGTATTGCAGTATACAGTGTAAGGTGACTAATTGTACACATAGATGCGTTTCAATGGGGATATTTAAAATGAAGTAGTAGCTTTTAACTGTCAGAAACTTTAAGAAGTCATGTCAATGCAGTATTTTTATTTTTTCCACTGTTATCCAAACTTTTCATGTTTAGTGAAAGACAACATGACAGTTGTCATTGTGGCATTTCACAACATATTTTAGGTAAGAAGTAGTAAATAACCATTGAGAGAGGATATATATGTTTGCTATTTAAAGTAGTTAAAATGTGACCCCTCAATACACATGTAACAAGTGTGTGAGCTGTTTCAATGCATGTATTTTTGCTTACTATTTTCAATATATTTAAAAATATATGTCCAACCTATGTAAACCTGTGTACATTTTGAATGCACTACCTAAGCTGAGATCCTTCAGTTCTGAAACAGAGACGTATCATTTCAGGAAGCAATGAACCACAGTGGGTTCCTGTGGAGTTCCATCTTTCCTCTCCAGGCCCTCCCACAGCGTGGGATTGTGTTAGAAATTCTCCCTGTGAAGTTTACCCAGTAGGACAATGTCCCATTTTCTGTAAATGGGACCCAGTGCTTCTACCATCTCCAGACACTTCTGCAGATACAAGAGGGAAGATGCGGTACAACAGGATCATGCTGAAGGGCATATCTGCATTTATATCTGATCCTGCCTTGGATCTGGAAGGAAGGTTTATTTAGTTTGGAAGACCTGGAGCCCCAGCCACAACCTTTTGAGAGCCTGTTCCAAAGAAACCCGAAAACAACTTTATAGTTCATCACTGCCTTACCAGCCTGAGTACAGGATGGTGTTCAGTGTCAAAGGGGTTGCCTGAGTCCTGGAGCAGTAAACACTTCACAGACATCTGGTTTCAGATCCCCATGGAAGTGGCCTGTGGTACTTCCATCGATTGTACTTTATGGCTGGAGGCTTCAGTGGAGTTTGATGGGAAATTCTGGGACATTGTCTTTTGGTAAGAATGTAGACATGTAACTTTATTGCGCTCTTTCAGAGGTTTGTGTTTAATGTCTCAAAACACACCTTGCCTTATGCACAATCAGAAGTAGTTGAAGCTTTGTTAATACACAGCCTGAAAGAGCTCATCCTTAGCTTTACTCTGGTCTTAATCATTTAAAGCAGCAGCATTAGACTCAAGTATGTATAGTGTATAAGTTGTGTATTGTATGTAGCAAAAGCCTTTATAATGTAGAGGTTTGCATTGTGATTATCTTTTACAAATTAACAGTCTGTGAATGTTTTATGCTGTTAGAAAAGTGTATAAGAACAAAGAAGAATTGTATTTGAATGAAATAACTGTGAAAGAGAGTAGTAAATATGAAATAATTTCTACCAAAAATGTTGAAAAGCAGTGCACTTAGAGTAAAAGAAAAAGCTAAACCAAGCTAAGCATGATGTAACTATATGGATTGTAGATACAGGCTGCAGGCTCTGTAGCTTTGTGAGAAATAGAATTGGTGACATTGCATTGCCATGGCTTGATTAGGTTTTTAGATTTTACATTGCTATTGGGCTGTATTGTGGAAATTCTCCCCTGAAGTTGTGGCTTTTAAAAGTACCAGCTAAAATATTTGTATACTTGTGTTAGTTCCCAAAGTGGTGGTATGTGGCAGCTTCCTTGCTATTGTGGAGCAGATGGGCCTTAGGAACACAACAGTTTGAGAAAACATGGTGGCTGAACCCACACCAACTCTCATGTCAAGGATGTTACATGATTCTTGCTATATAGGTGAAAAAGAAATAAAATTTTTTAAATGGCCAAAGTCCAAGAAAATGAACATAGAAGTGAGTTTTAACATCTACATTCTAGCCTTAGCTATTGTCAGTGTTGGTGCAAGGTACAAGTAATGCAAAGAACTCCACTGTTAAAGGCCATGTGATTGCTTGCTAGTACAAAACCCTTTCATTCTACTTTGATTTCCTTCTCTTATTTTGGAGCTGTGGGGATATTTTGTTAGTTCACTACCCTGCTGTACTTAAAGCAGGTTTCTATAATTCATGAGTTGGCATGTAACATTGATAATAAAATTTACAAAGTACTGATGACTGAAGAGAAAAAACCCATTGTCAATACAGTCTTCAGTGAGTACATCCCATTGGGAAGTATTAGATAAGGCACAGATTGTGGAAGATTTCAGTGCAGAATTTTAAATTAGGACAAGTCAAGGGTTTAACAGCAGTGGACCTTAAACAGCCAAAAAGATGACATACCCTTGAAGCTGGAAAAAGATGGAGAATATCTTCTTTCACCCTAAAATATTAGAAAATTCCTGCAAACACATCCCAGAATCTAAGCCTTTTATCATCTAGGCTGATTTGAGCATACAGGAAACTGAATTAGGTTTTCCTTTCCAGTTGGTTTTACATGGAGCAAAGGCTACAAAGGAGACTAACATTTCATTCATATTATTTCATTAATTTGAATATTTGTTTTGATTATGGATTATGAAATAAATGCAAATCCAGCCACTTATGGAGAAAATAAAGGTTTTAACAGTCTGCTTTCCAACAGTCTTTTATTGCCAACAGTCTTAGAGAGCATTTTCAACTCATTAGGTACCAGAAACATTTTGAAAACTTCTAATAAAAAATCTCAAACCATTGAAATGAAGGTGTCAAGTAACAGTCATTTTTCAAAGAATTGTGAAAAGGTTTTGGCCTTCTGTGGAAAACATTCATTTAAACTTTTGATGTTGTGCCTGAAGGCAGTACCCTAGAGGCAGAAGGCTGGCTTGGTTGAACAGGGATCTTGTCTTGAAAATGAGACTAAAATGGAGGGTGTGTACCCAGTGGAAGCAAGGTCAGGTGACAGGGGAAAGATACTGAGATGCTGTTTGCCAGTGTAAGGGGAAAATTTGTGTGGTCAAAGCTCGACTGGAGATGAAGCTGCCAAAAATGTGGGGAACGATGAAAAGAGTTATTTCAATATCAATGACAAAAGGCAGTTTAGAAATAAAATCACCCCATTAAGGGTGTGGGTGGTCACCTCACAAACGGGGACAGAGAAGGCAGAGGTGTTTAATGCATTCTTTGCCTCTGTCTTCAACATGGATGACAGCTCAAGGGGGTCTCAATGCTCTGAGCTTGAAGGACAATGACTGCAAGAATGATCAACTCCCAGCTGACCCTGAAATTGTGCAGGATCTGCTGCTCCAGCTGGATCCCTACAAATCTATGGGGCCTGACTGGGATTCATCCAAGAATCCTCAAAGACTTGTTGATGTCATTGCAAAACCTCTCCCAATGATTTTCATGTGGTTTTGGGAATTCAGAGAGGTCCCAGCTGACTGAGATCTGGAGAACATTGTCCCAATTTTAAAAAAGGGCAGGAAGGAGGACCTTGGAAACTACAGACCTGTCAGTCTCATTTCAGCACCCAGTAAAATCACAGTCAAGATTATTCTGGGAGGTGATGAAAACCTGGAGGACAATGCAGTCACAGTCACCACGCCTTCATGAGAGGGAAGAGTCCTGCTTGTCAAACATGATTTCCTTCAATGACAAGGTAACCCACCTAGCTGATCAAGGGAAGCTAGTTGATGTAATCTTTTGGGGTTTCAGCAAAGCTTTTCATTATGTCTCTCTCAGTATCCTTTTGGACAAAATGTCCAGCCCACAGCTGGATAAACACATTGTGCGATGGGTGAGCAACTGGCTCATGGGTAAGCACGAAGGGTTACAGTGAATGGGGTGACATCAGAGTTGGGACCTGTCACTGGTGGGGTTCCACGGGGCTCCATCCTCAGTCTCGTGCTCTTCAACATCTTCTTAAATTAGTTGTATGTAGTACGCAGTGGAATACTAAGTACGTTTCCTGATGATACTACTTTGGGGGAAGCTGCCAGCTCCCTCAAGGGCAGAGAGGCCCAGCAGAGAGACCTCAAAAAATTAGAGGACTGAGCAATTACCAACCATATGAAGTTTAGCAAGGGCAGGTTCTGGATTCTGCACCTATGGTGGGGGAGCCCTGGTTGTGTGTGTAAATTGGGGAATGGGAGGCTGGAGAATAAGAGCCTGGAGAGCAGCTCTGTGGAAAGGGCCTTGAGGATCCTGGTCGATGGCAAGATGAACACGAGCTAGAAGTGCCCTGGCAGCCAGGAGGGCCAGCAGTGTCCTGGGGGGCACCAGGCACAGCATTGCAAGCAGGGTAAGGAAGGGGATTGTCCTGCTCTGCTCTGCACCGGAGCAGCCCCACCTCGAGTCCTGAGGGCAGTTTTGGGCAGCACAATATAAAAAAGGCATTAAGCTGTTAGAGAATGTTCAACAGAAGGCCATGAGGATGGTGAAGGGTTTGGAGGGGAAGCTGTGTGAGGAGCACTTGAGGTCACTTGGTCTTTTCAGCTTGGAGGAGACTGAGGGAAGTCATATAGCGGTCTACAACATCCTCATCAGGGGAGGGGACCTCTTCACTGTCATGACCTCGAGGAAATAGCATGAAGCTGAGTCGGGGAAGTTTCGGTTGGATATCAGGCAAAGGTTCTTCACCCACAGGGTGTTTAGGCACTGGAAGAGGCTCCCCAGGGAAGTGGTCACAGCACCAACTCTGGCAGAGTTGAAGAAGCATTCGGACAACTCTCTCAGGCACATGGTGTGACTCTTGGGGTGTACTGTGCAGGGCTAGGAGTTGGACTCAGTGATCCTGATGGGTCCCTTCCAGCTCAGGATATCATATGATTCTATGAACACTATGCAGCTGAGGGTGGCAGGGTCTTCATCCACCATCCCCAGGGCTGGAGGAAGGCTTTGTCCCTGCTTTCTGGGAGTAGGGTCGGTCCCTTGGCCTATCTGCTTGGAGGGCTGTCTGCTCCAGTTATGCCAGGCATGGCTGCTCCCTGGAAAGGGACATTTTGCAAGAAGTGACTGCAGTGAAGGTTTATGCTGCCTTCAAGGCTTGTTTCCAGCTGCTCTAGTAAGGAAATGGAAAACACACCTGTGTGTAAAGTGCCAGGTACCAAAAAACCTAAAAGTGGGTGGTTGGCTGCTGCTGAGTGGAGGTGTGCTGGTGTTCACCTGCGGGTGCCATTTCACCTGCCAACACAACTAAGGACACTCCCAGCAGAAGCTGGGAACCTAGGCCACACTGGGCCTGGAGACACTCCCTTCTCATGGCCCGACTCACAGGGAGCAGGAACAGCAGCAGTGACTGGGGGCTTCTGCTACTGCCCTGAGGCTCCCCAGGACCTGAAGAGGGCTGGAGGCATGTGCAGAGCTGTGCAGAGATTGCAGGTGCTCCTAATGCATTCAGAGCTGCATTTCTTTTCCCCAAGAGCAGCATAACTTCTCAGAGCATGCTCAGGCTCAGCTTTTCACCAAGTGGTCAAAAGGGAAGGAAGGGCGTTTGCAAGAAGACACGTGGTCAGTGGAGGAAGCGGATTAGGGTTAGAGCTCAGCATAGCTAAACTTCCTGCTGACATGGAGACATTGTCCTCTCACAGTAAACAAAGTGGCTGCTCTTGTCCTTGCAGTCACTCTCCATGGAAACATCATGGAGTGGACTACCCTTTTCTGTTCTCACCTATGCAGTGTGCCAAGCAGGAAAGCTACCTTTCCAGGACAGGACATCATCTGGCTCTGAAAGAGGGCCTGTATTAACGCTTACATGCATTTATGAAAATAGTATCTGTTGAAAAAAAAACACGTATTGTCGCATTTATGAAAATAGTATCTGTTGAAAAAAAACCACGTATTGTCTCTGTCAAAGTATGTGGAGCTCCTGTGGTGGTGTAAGGTCAGTGTAACTGAGGTCCATCTCCTCATGTGCCATTTGGTCCTCTGACGTTTTTCTTCCCTAATTCTACTGAGTTGAGTAATTCACTGACTTATTAATATTCAGTATCCAGGTAAACCTTCTGCAATGGCACACATTCTGCTACTAAATGTGCCTCCCTTCAGGTCAATTAAAAAACCCCAAACTCAACCCCAGACCCAGCAAACAAACCCTTATTAAGGAACCTGAGCATAAGAAAACAGACTCAAGCCCACTTTACATGCATTTCAATCTAGTAATAGTGCTCACTGTTTTATTACTTTGGTTAAACATATACAAACTGAATAATCAGAAAACAGTTGCATGACACTTATATTCCAAACTACATTGCTCAAGGACTTCCTCAGAGACAAAATTTGTCTCTATATCTAGAATATCACAGTCAGCAGAGAGGCAAAAACTTGAGATTCACAAAAGTGGTTAGGAATATAAATTATCACAATATTTCCACATACATTATTTTTCCTGCAATTCTCAGTTAAAAATGTTTCTAAAAGTAATAAATATTAATAAATAACAATTGTACGATAAAACTCCCTTTTAGAGCAAAATAGTCACTTTTTAGTTTTGTTGTTGCTGCCCACACAATGCAAATAAAAACATTTACCTCGAAAGAAAAACTTCGCTTCTTTCAAGTTTTAACTCTGCAGGACTTTACTGAGAAGCAGTTATCACACCAATCCAGACAAAAAGGACACAAGTATATACTAATTATAATTTTCACATCCTTCACTTAATAGAAAATTTCACTTAATTTTGAATTAATGTATGCCTGGGTGTGTTTGGTGTCTTTTTCCTCATGGAAGAAAAAGGACTGCTGGAAAAAGCTTTCATTTGACCTGGACTATTTTGATCTTCATGATAGCTACATAAAGCATAAATCCACATCTTAATCTCAAATTCTGAGGCTACGTTTCTTTTCTGAGTCATCTGCACTGTCTCTTACACAGTGGGGTAGCAGAATGAGTCACCCATTCTAGCTTCTTTCTTCCTTTGGTTTCCATGACCTGTTCTGTTGTCAAACAAGGTTTAAACACTCTTTATATGGTGCCTTTGCTGGAAATGTGTGGCTCCAAAATCTTATCCCCCTTAGTGAGAAAAAAAAAAAAGCCCTGCATTTTCTGCTTGGAAGCCTTAGGAGATGTTTATGTCAGAGTGTGCAGAGGAACAGATCAGGTCTTGTGAACATAAACGTCTCAATAAGAGATGAGCAGTAGGCTTTGTATCCCCAGAGGTTCTGCTTTAACTCTATCAACCAATTAGCATGTTTGTAATTTGGCAACAACTCTCTATTCTCATTAGTGGCTTAAATGCCTACTGGCTCATATTTCCAGGCTTCACATTTCTTATCCCTGAATTTTTCTCTCCCAAGACAGTTTTTCACTCTCTATCCAAGCCTCTGGTTAACTGTGAGCAAATTATATGTCCATGTTATCTTTTCCACAGGTCTGCCCTCATTCCAGCTGCATCCAATGCAGATATGACCAAGGTCCACAGACACTGTGTGCGAGTGAGTAGAGTAAGTCCTGCTGATCACAGATCATGAAGTGGAAATTCACCCACATCCTGACAGCTTTGAACACACATAGATTTGTGAAGGGAGCAAACCTCAATTTGGGCAAAAAAGACTATGTAAGTCAAAGTGGTTTTGACAGTACACTAAGGCGTATCTGAATTTAGACTTTATGCAGACGTATTTTGAAACTGTCTGGAAGATAAAAAGGGAAGTATGTCTCTTACTTCAGCTTCGACTTTATTTATGCAAATATGGATTATGGTTTACTTAATATAAATTCTTGGTTCTACCACTTCAGATAGAAATTGGAAGCTAAGAACAAAGTTTTGAAAGCAGGATTTGTAAGCTTTTCTCAGAATATTCACAAGTTCCAAAGATCCCTCTTATAACTGCAAATTTCCTAGAAGGTGCAAAACTTTGCTGGTTATCAAATCTACTGACAAATATCTAAATAGGGAATAATTCTATTATTAATACCTTATAGCTGGCATCTGGCGTTGATGTGCCAGCAGCAATCACACTCTGGTATAATTTTTTTTAAGTTCTTCTCATCTTACTGCACATGATACCTGGGGACCATGGTGATAAAAAATGTGAGTATATTATTTCACAGTGTGGGAAAAGTATGAACACAGGTTATAGAAAATTTAGTGCTGGCAGGTGATATTTACCAGACTGTTAAACATTTTGCTCCAGTGACAGTGCACATTTTGCACTCAAGTCTTGGTCCCAGGACTATGTCCTGTGTTCAAGTGTTTGCTGAACATGTCTGGCAGAGAGGTTTTGGCAGAACCAGTGTTACCTCCCATTGTGAACCCTGTAGGAAGTGAAGTGGAGTGAAACTACTGCACAGCTTTGTATCCACACTGTGTGTGCAAAACCCTGGGCAGGAAGGCAGGCATTAAGCCATGGAAATTGCATCTTCATATATGGTGAGCAGCCAGGCATGGTTAATTTGAACATTCTCTTCTTGTATAAGGAAAAGGAAGCTGGGACTCAGCTCAGAGCAAACTCCCATTTGCAGAAGGTAATTCAGTTTTCAAACCACATTTTCAGGTTTCATTGATTCTGAAGCATCTGAAATAACTGAAAGTCTGGGAACATGATTGTTCCTAGATGTCCAACCTATCACTGCCAGCAACAGTGGATAAATTTTATTAACTTAATAATTAGTCTAAATCTGCAGTAAAATAATCAGAATCATCTGGTTCACATATAAATATTCTTTGTTTAAAGGCATTGAATGTGTTTTCATTGCCCTTAGTTCGTACAGTTGAAACAAACTGGAATCAAAACTGTTAATCAGATAGGACTCAAAACCAATGTAGACAGTCTTACAGGATATTGAGAGTTTCAGTTCTGATTTGTCAGCTCTTTGTTGGAAAAACATCAAAATACTATAATATCATCTAATCTCAGTGATTTCTATTGAGTCTAGAAATTTGTTTCTTTCAGCAAAATCCCACTTCTGGAAGTCATGGTACAGAATTACCACAAGTAAGTGTGCAGTCCTAGAGACTGCATTNAAGTGTTAAGGCCAAAAGAGGTATAAAAAAAAAAAAAAAAAAAAAAAAAAAAAAAGGTGAGAGACTCCAAATCAAAGGTGAATATTAAAAGACTCACATTATTATGCTGTCAGCTGTCAGGTTTTCAGCTAACTTCTCAGCATTTAAATCTCTCTCATTACTCTTACATCTCTTAGACTGGTAGCAGTTTTGGCTCCTCACAGAAAATGAGCCCAGCCGCTCTACCGAGTTCAATTAGGTCTTGTTGAAACCAGTTTTGAGATGGTCTTTGACCCTAATGAGAACTGGTTTGGAACTGCTATCCAAATAGATTTGCAGTTTATTTGCCCTTTTCATAAAGGGGAAAGCCAAATCTACCAGAGTGATGGGGACAAAAAACATGGCAGGATCCACACATGGACTACTGACTGGCACAGATGCTTTTCCTTCCTGGACAGTTTTGAGACTGTTCGGCTCCCAGTGATGTAGGAAAGCCTCTGTATCCTCATATGTGGCCAGACAGGATCTGCTGGCCCATTGCGTCAGCAGGGCACTGTTGCAGTGCAATATTGTTATCTCGGACCAAATTGCATTTAGATATATGTAACCTTTGCATCATCAATGCATATACTGAGCTGGGCAAATTGGCTGTGCTGACAGAGCAGTTTAAAATAGTCACATTTCCCTGGAGGCAGATTTTGTGAAATATATTCTGGGAAATTTAGTATTTCTGTCAAGCTGTTTCATTTCGTGTCTCCTTGACACCTGCTTTAATTTCTAAAACATGCAGCTAAGTGGCTGCTAAGTTATTAAAGCTACACCTAGGACAGTGGCAAAAAAAATTAAGATATTTATTTCAGTGTATGTTTAGTGCCTTCAATTCCTATACCCAAATCTTGTCACATTTCCCCAGGACATTTAGGAATCCAAAAAGGACATAGGAAGCAGGTGGAATTTTGAAGACAGCTAAGGGGGTTATGCAGCAGACTTTTACTGAAATGATATGCAATATTCAAAGAGAAAAAGACACCTCTTATAGGTAGTGATATCACAGTGAAAACTTTCCAGAATATGGCTTCAGGAAGGTTAGACCATGGAATAACAAGCATTATATATGAAAAAAGTGGCAACTGAGATAATTCAAACTGGAATATGGTGAGACATGGATCATCTCAAAGTCATTTTGGTGGATACTACTTTGGGATATAAGATGTTCCTATTTCCTTGCCACTGCCAGTCTAGTAAAAAAAAAACTTTAAAAATTCCTCTAAACTCAGCGCCATACTGATTTGGGTTGCAATGTAGCATTTAATTGCTCTCCTTTGCTCTCAGCTCCCATTCAGACCTAGAAATATCAAATAATAATTATCTGCAGTAAAATTAATTGCAGCATTTAGTTCACTAATGACTTAGTTTGGCTTCTGGACGTCTTAATTACAGAATCAAGTGTATTTTCACATAGGCACAGATTACATGATTAGTATTAGATGTCTCAATAACTTTCAGTTTTGAGACTACCCAAAATCAAACTTTCAAGTTGCAACTTCATATTTAAAAGCAGAAGGTACAAGAAAATTATTTCAGAATTTTAACATGAAAGTCCTGCTTGAATAAATTCTAAGTGAATTCTTCAGCCAGTTTGATTATGGTTTGACAAATTTTTAAACTTAGCAAATTCTTAGAACTAAATGTAACTTTAAGTATACTGCAGGGTAGGCAGGTACTTAACCTAAACTTACCCTGCTGAGTTTTTATGAATCGAGTCTGAAGATTTGATTTGAGAGACTGGTGCTAGTGAAGACCTTGGATTGCTGAAGGCTAAATCTTGACTCTGGCACAAGCATTGCCTTTACAGGAACTGTGTCTATTGAATTCGACTCATAATAAGATTCATAGAATGGGAAAATAACTTTATATAATGCTTAAATGTGAACAGTACAAACATCCCTTAAAGCATTTCCTAGTACCAAAAGTCAAGGGCATTTCTGCCAGAAATGCGTCTTTATTGTATGTGTATTTTTTAAACTTGATACTTAGAGAAAAACAGGTGTTTGCAATACCTATCACTTGCTGAAGGCCAAAATGTAGTTATGCTTTGGCAAGTAAATGCAAGTGACATCATCTGCAAAACTGACCACTGAGTTCAGGTAGTTTTCATTGCTTATAAGAAGAAAAGATTTTTCAGCTATGTCTTTGAACAGTCATGTACATCTTGTATTAAACCTATTAAACACAAGTTATTTGAACTTGTCTAATCAGTATGCAACATCTCATTTAAGACTGTTAGTTCAAGGACACCTAGATCTTCACCATAAGCAGAGAACTACTTATAAATAACCTTAGCACTGAAATTAATAAATTAAAGTTACAGTATATTGTTACAATATCATTAGAAAAATCAAAGCACACACCTTGTACACAGACAGATCACACCAAATCATTGCTAAAGCAAGATACAAATGTTTTGAATAGCATCATATAAGAATTCAAACTTGACGTCAGAAAGATAAAATCCTTTTGATATCAGTGACATTGAATAATGCTTTTAAAAAATATTTTATGCTAAATTTCTGAGTTGGAATACTAGTTACTGAATTCAGATTCTTTCCATCGTTAACTAGTATAATCCATCTGTAATCCCCATAGTTGTGCTTCTTAGGTAAAATCAGAAATAATATTTGTAATATTAAATTTCTCAAGAAATTGAGACTGCTGAATTCTATCTTTTTATCTGAACAATCACAATTGTTATTTTTCTTTTGGTAAAAACACATGGCACAGAAGATATTTTTATACTGTCAACAGACTGACTTGAAAAATATAAATATATCCTGTATTTAAATATATAATATGTATATACACTATCAACATTCACATTAGAGAATCTGAACAATTGTGTTGAAATTACTTTTAAGAAAGCTTTCTGAGTAATTTCATGTCACATAAAGCATTGAAAATGTTCAAGTGTACCATATGAAATGGGGCTTCTCAAACCTAAATAAAACATACTTATGAAATGTATGTGAATATGTGAATATGCATTTTTTAAATGTACATTTTCTTTTCAGATCTGCAATTTCTACCAGTTATAGCTTGCAAGTTGCAATAACTAAAAGAGTTATCTGGAGTCAGTGTTTTCTTTCAGCAGGCTGTTGCAGGCAGAGTTCACTCACTGAAGAAACTATAGGCAAATTATTCTCAAGATGATAGTTGATGAGATGACTTATGCTGTCAAAGACACGATCTTTTGTACGAACCTTCAAAAAAAGGATGGAAGAAGATAGATTAAAGAGTAAGATACCTTTCCCCTTAACGTCACACTAAAATTGTCTAAGAATAAAATGACAAAATCATATTTTAGAGACTGATCCCTCTTCCATCAAAATTGGTGGAAATTTCACACTTATCTATGTGGCTTCTGTTTTGTCTCTTACTCCCTCTATTTTCACCAAACAGATATTTTGCATGCAATTCCATGGACCAGCCTGCTCTTATTACTCTTTCTGAATAAATCTGTTTGAAAACTTTCTGCACATGATTCTGTTTCACTGTAAGTCAGATTTTTAGATCAAGATTTCTTCTTCAAGGGACCACCTACTTCTTTTAAGTGTTTGCAACTTTTTAATTAGAAAGAGCTATCATGTCAGATGTGTCAGAACCCAGCTTCTTTGTGCACCTCAGCATTTCTGTGTTTTCCTTAAGACCTTCTTTGCCACTTGAAAATTCCCTTCCTAGAAAGTGATCCAGCCACCATATGTGCTTAGCTTGGGCTTGCCCTGTGCTGCACTGTACATCCCTGTGCCTTTGGAACTGAAACACTTCAGGGCAAGAAACATTTGTCTAGCCCACATACCAGCCCTCTGTACCAGCATCCTGCTGGTATACAATATTACACCTGTGATAGGAGGAAACTGATATTGCAGGATAAAACAGTCAAAATTATCAGAAGCCAAAACCTAATCTATATTACAAGGCAAGAGTTAATTATTTAGCCACATGTCCACATAACATTTCCTTCATATGTTTCAAATGAGTTAGGCATACAGCTGCTACAGTCAGAGCACAGGTCCACTCAAGCTCATGTTGCACTAAAACTTTGTATTGGGCTGTCTCTACATTGTCTCAAGCAAATGCCTGTGAGCACTGCTCTGAGTAATGAATGCCATCTATTCTCCTTGAACATTTCTCAGGAAGAGAGAACAATTTGTGTTAAAACTTTCAAAAATCATCTTATGCTGTGATGGACACCTCTCCTGAAATAATTCAGTCTTCAACATTAAGTTCTGGAAAAATTGCTAGAAGCTTAACACAGGATGTCACTGGGTAAAAAAAAAAAAGGAAACAAATAACTTTAACTGCATATGATGCTATCCAGTGGGTCTACATGTAGTTATGTCATTGAAGGAAACCAACAGGCTCTCCCAATTTCTGAAGCATTCTGCTTTGACATGTCACTTTCTCTTAAATCAAACTATATTTTCAAAATGAAAAGATATCTTTAAAAAAACAGGAACTTTACTTATCTATATTCTGAGATGTTCTTACCTTAAGTTAGACACTCTACCATCACCAGAGTTCTAATTCTAAAGAAAGAAAAATCCTGAGGTCCTTCATGTTAAGCATCCATTACCTGAACGAAGGATCTCTTTTCCCTATTTTATTTTTTGTTAGCTGGATGAGAGCAGAAGCAACTGGACAGTTAACTCTGCTCTGAAAACACACCATTAAGACCTGTTACATGTCACTGGACAACGTGTGTGAAATTAATTTTCAGGCCACGTTTGTGTGAATCAGTCCTTAAGAACAATCACACTGAGACCATGCAGAAGAAATGCAAGCCACTGGCATGCTGTGGCGGCTGGCCACACACTGCCATTGTATTGATGATTCTCCATTTTGACAAGTTGCGAACAGGGCTGCTCAGAAGCTGCATCAGGATCCCACAAATGGTACCACCTGCACCCTGTCTGTAACTAACTACAGTTGCACAAAATAGTTATTCTGGAACAGTGCCTCCTGAGCAAGGCATTTCAGGCTATTTGGGTCATGATAATACAAGCAGGCTGAGGGAAGGAATAGGTGCACTAGAGGCAGTGCAGCAAAGGTGGGGGGGCCCTCCAACCTGTGCAGGAAGAAAATGCCCTGGAAGTCATCACAGGACCTGAGTATTCCATGCCAGTCAGCACTGCAGCAGAGCTGCCAGTGGGACACAGCGTTCCTACACTTGCCATGTCACACAGAAGTGTTTCCCTTGCAAGTAGTCTGTAACAGTTATTTGTGGGTTTAGGCTGAAAAGAGAATTAGGGGACCTTGTTGCAGGAGTCACAAAACTGTTGGTAAATTTTAGCAAAGGAGGCTGCCCCTCAAGAGGTGTAGAGCCACTCCCTTGGGCTGGTGTACCCATCAAACCCAGGACTAGGTAGCTGGCACCTCAAAAGTGCAAAATCATTCTTTGACTGGCCTCATGTGGCAAATGTAATTAATTGCAACAGGTACCATGGGTGTTCCTCACCACTGCAACATAGACTGCAGGACTTGTGACAGCACAGACTCTTTCCCACGGGAATTAATCCCCTCTTCTGCTGAAGTTTACTAAATATAAGATAAGTTCCATGTTACTGAGAGTGGCTTTTGGAAACATGCGGTCAGAGCTCGGCTCAGTCAACCCCGTGGGGTGGAAGATTCTCAGGCAGTCCAAATAGTCTTCTCATGTGTATATAAATCTGTTATTAATTAAATAAACTCACTCAACACTCTCTCAAAATTCGTGTGTCCCTTTGCTCCACTATTGGTTCAACAGCGACAAGGACTGACGTAATTCTGCCACAGCTTTCTCAGCTCAGATGCCAATAGGCCAATACCTTTACGGGAGTTTCTTGCTTACCCTGGGGCTAGTTATCTAAAGTTGTCCTTTATAGAGGAAAAGGAGTTGCCCACTTGCAGCCACCAGGAACCAAGAATAAAACTCACGACAATGATTTCAATCTCTCTGAAGAGATTATGACTCCAAAGAAGCAGGACAGGACAGCTACAGAAAACTAGAGCTCCCTTTGCCCCCTCCATCTTGCTATGGGGAAGGTCCCTTCAGCAGCTAAGGGAGTCTCAGTGCAGCAAAAGGATGGAGCAGGCTTACCCCAGTTCTCTCCTAGGCATACATGCAGGAAAATACAGAGGACCTGGTTCATATCCCAGCTAACAGAGATGTCAAGTGGAAATTGCCAGCATGCAGGCTAGCAAAACCTCCTTGCTTTAGCAAGAATGCTGAAGTGGCGTAACCGTACTTTTGACCAAGACTGTATAGCAATGGCCAAAGTGTGAACTTGCTTGGGAATCAGGTTCCTAAGAATTTCTGCAATGTGCAGAAATCATGCAATAGGTCTTCTACTAGGCATCAAGGAGAGAACTAGAGATGTGATGGCATATTAGTGATGTGAGGTGGTACTTATGATTAGTTGTGAATAAGCTATAAAGAAGATTAAAGACATTTAGAGAAAATATGTAGAGTCAGAAACCTCATCTATTAGTGAGGAGTCAGTGCTTACAGTTCCTTCTGGGTCCACCAAAAGAAGATGCTTGGCTTGTCCTTTGTGCATGCCTGTCAGCACATAGGAGCCAGGATTTGTGGTACTCTTCCTCACAAGGAAATCTCCACATTTCTTTAATAGCTGTTCTGCTTCTTTCCTGCTCATCTCTCCTTGATACCATGGTTCTGTACTCAGCTCTTCAGCTTCAGTCCCAACAGTCGCTCTGGATCCCATGGAGGTGGATTTCTTCAACATAGTCTCAGATGTTTGATTCTTGAGAGCATCTTCAAATGGTTCTGGTTATGGAAGTAGAAACAAGAACAGGATCATTCAGAGGTAAACATGTAACACAATGGTGATATTTTCGTCATTTTAAACTGGATTTATTTTGCATTACAACCATTTCTCTTTATGAAAAAAATGAGGGAAGATGTACTAATAGACTTACTGATTTATATAATATATTAAGACTGAGGAGTGTAATGTGTTTAAAATGTATGTTATGCACAGAAAGATACTGACAAAAATCAGACTGAACCTCGGCAGGATCTTTTGAAAGGTACTGGTTTTATTTCAGTAGTGGCTATTGTCAACAGCTGTATTTATATGATCTGGTACCAGGCAAATCTCTCCTTCAGTCTTTCTAGGTATGTCAGACAGTTTAATTTCAAATAAATTGCATAATAGGAGTACCTAATGTCATTATACTCATATCTGGTCTCTGTTCAAACAACTTATTCATTTTAAAATTATCCATTACTGAGTCTCTGGCCAAAGGCTATGTCTAGAAGAGAACATTCACCCTTACCACTCAGCCTACTCCTAGCCTCCATCTAGGAAAAGAACCTTGCAAAACAGACACAGGTTAACACATTTAATATCATTTGCCTAGCTAAAATCAGCCTCAGGGAAACATCTTTTAAACCTCAGCTGAGTCCTGAACTCAGTGCAGCTGTAGAGTTGAGTGGAAAGATGTGTCATTGTGGATCCCAACAGTCTGACAGAAATAGCAAATATGTCATAGGGTGCTTCATTACATATTGTACTGACCTCTCAGAAGCTATTTACTCTTGCAAGACCTTCATCTGGCCCACCAGTACATATTAAAAAGAAATGTTGTTCTGTGCCGACTAAGCTTACAAAAGGACATCTGGAGAGCTGTGAAGCGATACACCGGCTCTAACTAGATTGTTCAGATGCAAGGAGTACACAGCCATGTTTGCATAGGGCCACAGAGAGGCTAGTTTAGGTCAGAGAAATAGGAAAAATACTGTGCTGTCACAGCTTATTGATATCTTAGCCAGTTATTAAAAGTAGCTTATAAATGTCTTCACTATACTGCAGTCTGCACAAAATCTAACATATGTTTAGCTCAACAAACCACTAACTTAGGTCTAATTGGCACATTTTCTAAGACTACTTTTCTCTGATGTTCCAATGGCTGATAAGAGTTAACATCCCTGATTTCAAACAGCATATTTTTCTCATTTCAGATCTATATTCACAGATAGATACTCTCTCAACTTTCTTCTCTCCTCCTTTCTTTCAATTCAACATTTCATTAAGCTGTGGAAATAGTCATATCTCAACAAAAACATTCCAGGAAAATGGGTCTACCTATACTGGATAACAGAAATGTAGATTATTTTACGGATAATTTGTAGGTACCAACTGCTTTGTCTCACTGCCTTTTAATTATGTGAACTACATTAAATAAAGGATGGATTAGCATTTTATCTGAGGTAGGAAGAGTAAAAAAAACCAAGAAAATTTTCTGTACATCAAATGCTTTCACCATTACTTCACTTTATATATCTCCTCAAGGCTGAAAACAATGTGCATTAGTAGGACCAGTACTAAACTATGGCTGATGCTTAAACTGTGGTTTTGCAGCTATGGTTATGATTCCAATCTAGGAAAAGCTGCCTTCAAAGCTGGAACAGATAGGACAGGAGGCCTACCCAGAGCAAGAGGTAACTCAGCACTTTAATTTCCATGCTAGATTCCTTGTTGAAGAAAGCTTTTGATATATGCGTTTACTTCCTTGTAACAAACTCAGAGAACAGGCTGAAGATAATTCTCCACCCATCCACACCTTCACCCTCCTTCACTTTCCTGTATAGCAAGCTTCCTGATTAATTTTTCTTCTGACATAACTGTCTGTGATGTTAAGGATAGCATAGACTGCAACTAACCTTAACTCAGATATTAGACAGACTAGCTTCAAGTCTTCTGCCATCCTTATTTTAGTTCAGTCCAATATGAAACCACAATGGATTCTAAAATTCACTGTAATTACACCAGGAACACTAAATTTGAAAAATTAAAAAGTGATTTTTTTTTTTTAAAACAGAACTAATGCATCAACCTATTTGGTCACTTGTTAGAAAGAAAGTGAATAGGAAGGAAACTCACTCATGTCAAACAGATCCTTTCTGGGGCTGCTTGCTTCAGCATCCTCGATTGTTCCACTGAAGGTACTTTCAGCATCTGCCTGAAGTGCCAGTAGAGCTTCTCTATTTATATGCTGGGTGTTTACATAGGTTGGCAGCTCTGCTGTTGGTGCTACTTCTGATTTCTCTTCTGACGTACTACAAATATCCAGAGATCCTAGAAAATTCAAGACTTATTTTTAATTTTATTTGACAGAACAATGTTGTTATTATGGCCAATTATCATCACACCACATCACCACAGGTTTAAAAGTTCCTGGATTGGGAGATGTAAAGTCAGTAATTGCTGAATCTAGTAGAAAAAGTGTTGGTTAATGGATTCAGAACTGTGTTTCAATGAGGGTATGGTGGGGCTATTTTTCAGGAGAAAAGGAAACCTTTGTAAATAAAGACTGTAAATTTCAAAAATTATATTCTGTTGGGGAGTCATGAGAGGAGGAGAAGGTATTAAATCCTCAAATATGTGCAGATTGACACATTAATCTGGCATTTGAATGGAAGTGTCCCTAGAAACAGAGTAAAGATATCACATAAAGGTGGATGGGGTGAAATTTTATATATGTTTTGAAATTACTTACTTGAAATTCAAAGAAAACAAAAGGAACATTATACAGTATTTTCTATTTGTTGAGCAGAGAGCATTTCTTCACATTTTGAATTAAACTTCTCACTTTAGGCTTTTCATTTGAAAATTCCATTGTACATACCGTAGTGGGTCAGATTTTCAGAACAGATCATGCTGCACACCCTTAAATATCATGGGGTTTTAAGATATAGAAAGTGAGAAAGCTGAAAGTTTGGGCAATTCTATTTATGAACTACTCTGCAGAAGAAAATATTTCATGAAGGTGTGCATTTAATAATTTATCCACACGTAATTATCAAATGCTTTTTACTGGTATCAACACTAAAACTCAGACAAAGGGAACCTATCAGCCAAGTGCAGTTCATTGCCTTAAGACTTTGAGGCATCAGACTTTCACATGCTTTGCCTCCCACAACCACCTGCAGTCTCACAGCTAAAAGCAGAAAAACTCACCTTGTTTAACAGGCCCATGATGCCGTTCTTCATTGAATTTTTCTCCTAAGTGATGGCTCTGATAATAAATCTGCTCTCCTCCCACTCCTGATGCAGACTAGAATGGACACATATGGAAGGAATTTTTCAATTGCCTTTAAAATGCTCAGATACATTATGAGTGGCTCTGCCAATTTCCTTGGATGTATTTTGTGTACCCTCACTCTTCCTTTCCAATTAATCATAATGTCAGAATATATATATCCCAAATACAATTGTGTAAGAGTAAGACATTACCAGTGACCTTCATGTGGTCTTTCCTGCTCTTTGCTTTTAGTGACCCCCATGATACCAAATGATGCATCATTTCTTTAGTACATTTGTACTCACACAGCGGGTCTTGGCAACCTGTTACTGGGAAAAGTGTTCCACAGAAACACATGCAGGACCAGAAGACAGCCCCAGCACTCTTCAAATCATGAGCAGAAAGATTCACATTGGTACCAGGGGATGCACTTGGGCACTGAGGGGAAGATGTCAGCTACAGACAGGACCCCTCTGGATTTAAGCAAAGTTGTGCTGGATCTGAAAACACCTCTTAGGGCACTTCACTGATGCTGCTGTCAAGCTAGACAGAAATGCTAGTAGAAACAGTTCAACATGAGGTGGAAAACCTACCTAGGAACCTGAATGAATACTGATTGCTGCCAAGTCATTAATATAATGAACGGTTAGTCATGACTGCACTAGATGGTTTAAATGATTCTGCATTAAATCATTCCCAGTTCATGTGAACTATTTTATACTCTGTGAAGCAGACATGGTTTCCACAAACGTAGTAGCCCTCGGTGGATTTCTGTTCCTTGAATCTGGTTAATCTTGTAACACTATACGGATTTCACCTTCTTTAACTTTTTCTGAACCTGTCTAATGTGTTGCCCCCTCGGTCTGCAACGGCCATTCAGACAGAAACTGGCCACACAGGAAGGGCTGTGAGTTATAAACGGTCCCAATGTATCCACCATAAATCACATGTCTTTTAAAAATTTTGGATCAATCAGCAGGGGAGTAGAGATGAAATTGTACTGACCTGGGCTGTGTCTGCAGCAGTGGGAAGCCTTGTTTTGAGCCTGGCATCAAGGAATCCGCCAGGGGGAGGTATTTTATTTGGGATGTTGTTGTAATAGGGATGCTCTGTTGCCTCGTTCTCTTCCTCTGTCCATGGGTCCTCAAAACTCTGCATCCTGTAAGGAAGTGAGTGCTTTGTTTTGCCCCTCGCTTCTAAAGCACTTACAGATACTTTCAGCAGGTTAAGAGTGCCTGTTAGGGGATCACTATTGCATATTATAAAGACACTTCAGCTACCATTGTAAGTCAGAAAGCAATGATGGATCATGCAGCAGATCTTCTCTGTTTACACAAATTAACATAAACCTCCTTTGCAATGGACAAAATTCTTTATGGTGAGTAAAGGATGTTTTAACTTGGCTTTAAAGACCATTATAAACCGCATTAACAAACAACTTTATCTAACCTTAAAATAGCACTTGTAATATTATGGCTTGATTGACTGACTAGGCTCTAAATCTTTGTCTTTAGTTATGACTGCTCTATCACCGATATAATTCCACAAGAACTTCACAAAGTCAAGAGATGTGAATATAGCATGCTTCCAGATTAGGATGGTAGCATTTTATATTCTCTACATACCTGTTTTGTCCTGATATAAGAGATTACAGAGGGTGTAAGTTCACTGGGATTTCTAGTAATGTTAGTAAGCACATAGCAATCCATGTCTCCAAAGAGAATAGAATGCTATATCCCGGCCTTTTGAACATATACAAACAGACAGAGTTTGTATCCTCTAGAGAACAATGCAGTCAAACCTCCGTGCAATACATCACATTCCTAGAAACATCACCCCAATATAAGAAATACTGAAATATCATTAGTCATTTTGGAAGCTTAGCATTCTGACCAACTCCATCAAAACTAACACAGCTGCTATGACAGTAATGAGGAAATACCACAAATAACAACCATTCTTGGCCATTCAACTCTGCCTACTAACTACAGCACAAAACACATGATCATTTCAACATCACTATGAAATCCATATTTAGCCTATTCTTTCATATTGACTGTGTTCCTTTCATATTTGTTAGGTAAACACTATTTCGCTAATACAGCAGAAATCTTTTTAAAGTGTTCAAATCCTGTCTGTCTTCAGCAACATTGTCCACCACACATATTATCAAGTAGATTGAAAGCTAAAGAAGATGCTTTAGCAATCTTCTGCAATAACACTCACCTGTCAGGGAAAGAAGGTGTCTTAGAGGGACATTGCAAGTACTGCTTAAATCGAAGCTCGAATGCTTGCCCTATTGTGCTGATCACATCCTGGGCCAGGCCATCACAGCATTCCAGTATATGACAAGCTAAATGAAAAAATTGACACATGCAAATCACTGTTTATGTCATGGTGAGATGCACTGACCTATGACAAAACACCTACATGTCAAACTTAGTTGCCCTATTAGTGATGTGCATATTTCAATAAAACCCAATTCTGATACCATGAATTTCAGGCAATCATACCTTTTTAAAGGTTGCATAAAATTAAACTGATGTGTAACTGCAGTAGACAAAGTCACGAGTCTGTTCCACTATTTTATGAAGTCCACAAGCAGAAAAAACCTCATAAAATTTCACTTGTTATTACCTGAGTGCAACAGATTATGTAAGAATTCTAAGCTTTAAATTGAAATTATTCAATTAAAATTCAATTATTACAAAAATATTAATAGATGGTAATAATGATAAAAGCTTTATTGCATTCTTCAGTTTTATTACCACTTCAGTTTTATGTCTAATCACCTCAAGTTCACAAGCTTCTCTCTTTTCCCAAATTGCAGTCCGAGGGAGAGGCAGTATCCACAGATACTTTCTAGATAATGAGCCCTGATCTTACTCCAGGAATACAGAGGTTGGTACTTTGTCCTGTTTGTTTGCATGAAGAGACTCCCAACAAACTGCACGGTCACTGAGGAGTACAGAGCCAGCAAGCTGATTAACTCCAGCACTTCCCCATGTGCCACCTCTCTGAACCCACTGATTGACAGAGGAAGTAAGGGGGAGGTTAGCAACACAAGCTCACTTCATACAGAAGACTGAGAGACCTTTATCAGCTGTCTGTGCTGCCAAATCTGTCATGGTTTTAAATCAGAGAATGGCTTGGATGTCTCATCGTATGTCAAAACACCAAGAGGTGAGCATGTGAAGAGCTCACTCAACATTGCAGGAGCACAGATGGGTACTAAGAGTTGGAAGCTAAAGATCTGAATGAACAACATCTCAGTGATATCCAGAGAAGCCCAGGTGAGTTAATTTTCCATATTCAGAGCTGGACAAGCATATTATCTACTGGCTATAGGCCTGGACTGGATTTCAAACTCTGGTTCTTTTTCAAGTCTTGCCACAGGAAAGTGGGTTCTTGTTCAAAGTTACTGATTTGTTCACCCCTGACTGCTTTCATAACCTGAATATAAACTCTTCAACTGAAAAAATGCATTTTAGTACATGCCCAGTGTCCCACTCACTGAAACCAAGTGCATTGGATGCTAAGGTCCTACAAATAAGGGTTGGTCATGACATTTGTGTGAAATGGTTTTAGTTAAAGTAACACAGGGAGACTAAGTGGGTTTACATATGACTTTTCAGAGGCTGAAATACTGGATAGACTTCTGAAGAGGCCAGAATAAAGGGCCAAGAAACCTGCAGTTGTGCAAGTATAGAATGTCTGCTGTCTCTTCCTCAGCAGCAGCAGCAGCAGCAGCAGCAGCAGCAGCAGCAGCAGCAGCAGTAGCAGCACCTCATTCAGCATGAGATGGCACCAGCCACAGTGCTAAACAGATACAGTGGTGTTCTCTTCTCACCTTAGTGCATCTGCTGTGCCAACCAGCAAGCTGAAATGCCTCGTCCAGCAAAAATGCCTCTGGCTGCATGTTGAAAGTGGATTCAGCAGACAAAAACAGGACCTCCATGTGTCCAAAGATGGAGGCAGGCATTCCTGACTAGCAGTGAGACGTTTGTTTTTTATGCCCTCTGCAACACTGCTATGGCATTGAACAATCAGCCCCCATGGAAGCTGCAGATTTATCTCTGTAAACATGGACCAAAAGTAGTTAGGCCAAACAAAGCTAAAATGTTTGCACTCTATAACTAGAGTGCAAATTTAAAGAGGCAACACTGCTCACCACTAAACCTTTCTGGAGCTGAAATGAAGCATGAGTCATTAAGTAGTTTCAGTAGGTGACATAATGAGTAACCTGTTTCCTTGGATACCTGAATGGACTTTCAGCAGGTAGGAGATATGCTTCTTGTAAAAGGATGAGAAGGTTTGGCTCACACAGAGATGATTTCTTGTGAATGTTACAGCAGAAAATAGACAGCCTTTAGCTTGCTAGATCCAGAATGCAAAACATGAAGACAGCTTTTCCATCCTTGGGAATAAATGAGTCTAGTATGAAAGCTAGACTACAGCAGTGGTGTTAGGGTAGTGTTAGTAACAGCAGCAGTAACATTTTCACTAGACACAGATGTAAAGACAAATTCCCTTTTAAAGTAATTTGCAGATAACACAAAGAATGACAGAATGGTAAGTGATGGTGAAAGAGGGCAATTCAGGTCCCTTGGTAAATTAGACCCTTTTAAAAAATGTGTTTTAATGCAGGTGACATATAAAGTCACTGATCTGCAAACCACTGATGTATACACACGAGTGGGGAAAGCACCCATGGGAAAGGCATAATGCAGAAGGTTTAAAGATCACAGCATGAAAGCACTTCACCTGAGGTAACAGTGCTTCACTGCAGCAAAAAGGGCTTAGGAGGAACCGGCTGATGATAAGGACAAAATCAAGTAAGAACAGGAAGGTGCTTTCTCTGCTATAGTGGCAGCCCCTGTTATGCAGGTATCGTGTACCTTTTTAAAACTGCAGAAAAATGAAGGAAGGAGGTACGGAAATTATCTGAAGGACGGAGGATATGCACTGCAGCTGGAATGCTACAGAGTTCAATCTGTCAATCTTTTCATAAAGAAAACGAAGCAATTACTTGACCTAAATACACCAAAGGAAGACAATGATATTGGGTGCTCAGATGACTCCTTGGTCTAGGATAGCCTCTCAACAAGGAACAGTCACAGGAAGCTAAGGGTAAAAACATTCAATGTAAGATAGAAGGAACATAGTACAGAAAGAACATAGTACAGAAGGAACATGGTATATAAAATCCACTCACACAGGGACAGAAAACAGAGCACAGGGCTCCTCCAAACCCTACAGAGCAAATACCTGATCTACAGTGCTAGTCCCTACATTGACTGAGATCTCTCAAAACAACTAAATCAGTCTTCATTTAGCAGAAGGGTACTGCTAAAGCAAGTGGGCTGGAGTGCAGCACTGCACCATGCATCCCATAGTCTGACACTGGAGCCTCTCTGATGGAGGACTCATGATGTTGTAATGTAACAAGGATTGCAAAGAACTGGACTATTCCCTACCTTCCATTCCCCATAAGTTTTTCAGGTATTTCACTGACATTAGGCATATTAGTATGCTTAGTGCAGGTATTATTTATGAGCTAATACTCTCAAGTCTGGACATCCCTGCACATGAACAAGCAGGTTCTTCAGGTATCATTAAAGATGACTGCATATGGAAGCTGCTGAATTAGTTGTGCCGATGGTAAGGTGGGCAGCTGAGGTTTTACAGGATTGGCATTTTGGAGTTAAAGTGTCTGAATTCTCCAGAAATCCTGTTGAAAGTACTTAATTTTTTTTATTTTTTTTTTTTTTAGCTAGTCTGTTCTTCTCTATGATCTGTGAATAGTAGATAGATTCTCAGGTACATTACAAAATACTTTGTATCTTGCATTAAGACCTAGTGAACACAATCAACAAGCAGGTCCCTGTCCCTGACTGCCACTAAAGCACTACAAACTTGAATAAAACTTCACTGAGAAAGAGAATTACAGCAAGCTGGCTCGAAAGCTAGTTATTTGATAAAGAATCTGATTCTGCCAGGAAGAGTTAGGCATGTACTGAGAAGACCTAACAGATTCAGCTGCCTCATCAGATGACTTAAGCAGAAGACAGCTTAGCTCTTGAACAGTGATTGGGTGTAGGTAAGACTTGGCTGTTGCCTAGAAGCTCACGCAGCCAAGTAAGGAAAGTGTTTGATTTAAGAGATGAAGAGAACCAAAGTGTTATTTGGGTATGAACCAGCGGCAAGACCTATTTCAAGAAATTTGAGAAACAAACTGCTGCTTCCAATCTTTCCACACAATCCTTCCATGACTCTGTCAAAGGCAGTCCTTTGACTGGGCTACATTTATATTTTTCAGGGTTGGGGGTGTAGGAGGGTGGAATCTGACCTAAACCATGAATAATTTGTGTTTCTCAAAGGAAAAACAGACGTCAAATAGATAATTCTAACTTACCTCTACGATTAACAGGATCCTTAGCTACATATGCAATATAGTCTGAAGTATCCTGTCAAAAAATTAAGATATCTACAATGAATGCAAAAAAATATTTTCACTGATTACAGCAAAAGATCACAGTCCAGAGTATGTACAGTCCTGTGGGCAGAGACCCAAATGACATATTTTGCTATACAGTTGCATACTACTTAAATTTTGTATAAATGTTTATGGGTTTTGGTACTGATTGCACTACTTTACTTTTTACAGAATGTGATCTAATCCAGCAGAATTTTAAAATCTCTTCCATCAGTTAAACAAACTCAGTAGGATTTGGCCGAGGCCTCATTTAGAAGGGAGTAGAATTACAAGTCCTTATCTTCAAAGTACCCAGAGATTTTGGTTCATAACATGAATAATCATCTGGTTCTGTGGCAGAAAGAGTGGGAGTAACAGCACTGCTCCCCAGAAATACTGAGCAATGGCATTTATTCATGTGTGACAAGCAGGTGTTTACTGACTACAGTGCCATATGGCACAGAGGTGCTCAGCCCCTGCTTGGTTCTGACAAGCAGTATTCCAGGACGCCCTCCCCCAGCCCTTAGGCTGCTCCCTGACACACCTGTTGCCACATGCTTGGTGGATTTTTTGGCAAGGCACACAGATATCCTCTTGGGGAATTTTTTTGCTTCCTCTCCTGCTATCCCTGTACTCCTGTGCACAAGTGGTGCAGACTGCTATCATTATGCAGATAAAACAGAAGGGCCTGTGTTTCTGGGAAACACTCAGGCCTGCTGATATATCTGGAAAATGCCATATTGCTTTGATGCAATCAGGAAATTCTGGTTAGATCTGGTATTTCCTGACATGTCTGGCTAGTCAGGTATAGCTAAACCCAAGGGATATATAGGATACTCTACAGTTGGCTGTGTACATCTACCCAAAGCCTTTTCAGGTCATTGATCCAAGATCATTGCCAATTATGCCAAGATTTAATGTCATAACAAACATCAATCTTCAGTTAAAAGACAGACTTCTTCAGCACATCTTTTTCTAGTGCAAGCACACACAACCACCACCCACCCAAAACAAACCACTGTACTGAATCTCTATACAATTTCCTTCCTAAGGAGATAGCAAGGGAAATGGCAAAGCACAGATGTGTAGCCGTATCACTTAATGCATTGTTGGAAGGCACTCAGAAACAGCAGCACTGAGGTTGGTCTGTTAAAAAAGCATAGCCCTACTATTTTGTCTAGTAATTTCTTACACATCCTGTGGCACAGTGTCTGGTCAGTGACTACAGTGGAAATAAAGGTGCATATCAACAAGTAAGGGGAAAACAAAAGTGACTATGCCTATAGAAACCAATAATACAGAGCCCTTTTCTCACTGTACTGTTTTCTCACAGCATGCCCTGAAACTCTCTGAGGGACCAGCACATGCTTGGCATTGATCCCAAGAGACCACTATGAGGGAAGAGAGTGAATGTGTGGGTGCAAATTGCACTGTGTTATTTATTTCACGGCCAGAAAGACTAGAAAATGGGCCACAGATCAATTTATTTACTACTTCAGGCATAACTAATGGATACATTTATGCCTGAGTAAATCATAGGTCTATCTCATAGCTAGCATGAGTGTGACAGTCCGAAACCACCTACTCCTTATTACATCTAAAGCTCTGAGATTCAAGCTGACTGTGACAAGCCATTAAGGACCTAAGGTGGGCACATTTCACTGTGGCTAAGTTAGAAGACCCCCATCCAAAGACTAGACAGGGATTGACATTCAAGGACTGAAAACAAGTATGAATGAGCTATAATTTTCAGCCTAAAGGCATTGCATTGTAGTGTTAATATTTGGAGGTATGGCTGAAACTGAAAAACTACTGCCATCAGGGACCTCTGAGAGACCTGCCTTATTAGACTATATGAGGTCCTCCACTCCAAAATTTCAGCAGATATCTCAAAAAAGAGATGTCTTATCTGGCAGCTGGAAACAGCCACCTGAAATTACTATGGAGGAGAATTGTTTAGTGTATCATAAGGAGGGGCTGAAGACAGCTAAAGTGGATTGAGGATGTGGTCTTGGAAGTGAACTAAAAATGGTTCTGAAATGGTGTGTAAAAGGATTTGGTACGGAGATTTTTAAGCTCTCATATACTGACACAGCCAGAAATGGACTCATTGCAAAGGGGAATATTGCAAAAATATATATGGCATTCAAGCTGTCTTCCAAGACTGTGGAACATTTCTCCAGGGGTTAAATTTTGAATAATATAATTAATGGTAAGGGAGTGGGAGGAAGGTTGTAAAGCTAATTGCTGTCACAAACGGGAAGCAGATAACCAGAGCAGAAAGGTTGATGGGGTAGAGAAGTGAGAGTAGTCTCACTTCCTAATAAACCAAAGTCCAAAATAACTTCAAAATAAGGGAGCCACTTCCTGAAGAAACATGGGCACAGATCTATTTTCCTAGGTCACTATGGCTTTTCTCCAACCAGTTTAAAACTCGTACAAGGAGATAAACTTACAGTCTGGAGCCCAGCCGTGTTTGGGAGATACAGTTTGTGATGGCAGTCCTCTACCAAGCAGAAATCATTAAGAGTTGATGAAAGTTATGTCTAGGTGACCCTCTGATAAGTAAATAAAGCTGGGACCTAAATCACCACCTTGCATTTTGTAATCTTCTACATGCACCTAAGACAAAGGAACTACCTGCTTTATGCACAAGTTTGTGAGTTAAGGTGGTTCCTTAATAGACCACTGAGATAAGCTTGTAGAACAACATTAGATACTCATACCTACCTTCTTCCTCCCAACACCACAATGAATTCATGTAGTAGTCTTATGGGGAACACAAATTTACAATTTCACTGTATCTTGTAGGCTCTCTTGCATCATGAAATTTTACTTCTCTGGTAGCTCACTGACTCACTAGCAAGATTTTTCTCTCTCTAAAACATTTGGAAGAGCTTGTTTACTCCAAATCCAGAACTCTACTGCTGTTCCTCTCCTCTTTCCTGGTAAATCATTTCATCAGTGGGCAGTGTGAAATGGTGTTTCCAGGACTTAGCATTTGGGATGGCAGATGGGCAGCAAAGAATCTTCTTATGGAGGCAGGGAACTGTGCTAATCACTCCTCTGCCCACTTCAGGAATTGTTCATTTACAGCATCCATTGCAATCTGTTGTATTTCAAAGCTGCTGTTGATCCATTTTTTGTTCTCCAGATTATTGTGATATTATGTCCTTTTCCTTTCTGTAGTTGTACTGAGCTCAGCAAAGCTATACTAAGACTGAAATTTGTCTTTACGTTTTCTGACGATAGCAAAAGGAACAGAGAAAGCACCAAGTTTCTTCACCTTAACAGAGTTGAACTGAGAGAATTAACTCACAAAGCAGGCTAGAAATTGCCTTACCTCTAGTACTGATTGATATATGACAGATAATCATATGATGGAGAAAAAGGTACTAATTCAATTAATCTAAGCTTAAAAGCTTTCAAACCTCTAAGGTAAGAGGTGAGCACTGCCACTAATTTATAATTCTCCCCTTGCTTCCTGAGTGACAAATACTTTTTAAGCCCATTTATTAATATACTTTTGGATGAACAGCTTATAAAAATAAGGAAAAGCACAATATACAGGAATCTGCCCTTTGATCTAAATGAATCAAATTTATAGGTGTATCTAAAAGCTCTGCAAAACAAGAGAGCAAGATCTGTGATTTTCGTGAAAGCCTGTCCTCAAGCTGCATGAGTGTAGCAAATATACCTGAAGACAAGAATTCAGCACAGTCTTCTCAATGCACACTCACAGTTGAGAAAAAAAAAAGTATGCATTACTATAAATACTATAAATATAGCTGCAACATATTACTGTAAAAAGTGCAAGATAAAAAACAGGATAAAAATCCATACAACGCCCATATGGTTATACTACATTACTCTGAAAAACAAAGCCCCGCTTACCAGTTACCCTATGAATGCTTACAATCCCTTGATACTTTTTGTTTCAGTCAAAGGGGAAGATCTATGAACGCTTGCCAGTCATTCCCCTCAAAGAGAGCTTGATGGCAACAATCAAGAAGAATTTATGGGAGAAGAAACAGGAGCTATTGTGGTTATATTTTTTCTTTTAGTAAGATATGCATTAAATTTTGTCACACAGTCCTCATAAAGCAGTATGTATGTGGGAGAAGGCTTTAGAGAAATGCTTACCGGATCACCTCCAGACGCAAAGGAGATAGATTGCATATGGTGATTTGCTATGATCTGTATGGATCAGAAAGAACAAGTGTGAGTCAGATGGCTTTCTTACAGTTTGCAATTTTGATTTCTTTTTTTGCTTGTATGCTGGTGAAAATCCAAAATCAAGATCAAAATGACCTACAAGGACTTCAAAGAGTAGCATGATAATATAAACAAACTTTAGGATGAATGTGTCTATTCTGGTGTTCTTTAAAATTTATCGGGACACTGCAAAATTGCTAAATGTACTCAGAACTCCAGTAAATCATATAGACCTGTCAGGGAGTACCTTTAGAGAAATTTTAATCTGCTAAAACTCACTTCCTTTATTACAGATAATGATGAATGAAACAAAAGGTCCTATTCATCAAACTATTTTTCTGCTGATGCCACTCTGGTGAAATCAATGAAACCATGCCAACATGTACACCAGCTAACGTTGCATCCAACACCTACTGTGTCATTTTATGTTTCAAACATCAACCTGTTTGCAATATCCAAACAGAATTTTGAATCTAGCTGCAGTGTAGCATTGTGGACAAATTCACAGGCATACTCCAGGGCATTTGAAATTCAAATTGCTTATGTACCATTTGAACTAATATAATATTTCTCTAGGAAGAGACAAATTGTCCTAAACCTCTGATAAAAGCAGAATGTCTCTGCTGTTCTGAGAATTAACTTACAAAATCTTTCAATAATGAAATCCTGTAACAACCAAGAAAGAAAAGGTCATTTGAAAGAAACTTTCACTTGATATTTCAGTTACAGAAGACATGCCAAGGAATTCATCTGGGATGGGACAGGCCCCTGTTCAGTGCCTCAGGGCATCTGACAATAGGATTAGGATCTTAATTCCTCAGTTTGGAAAGGGAACCACATACAAAAAACCATTCTGGAAAAAACAAAATAGGCTAGAAAGATATTCTCTGGGATGTTTCCCCTAACCTGCTTCTTGACCTGAACTATCAACTACCTTCCTTGGAAAGAAAAAAGCCTGACAGGACTTTTTCTGGATCTTGCTGCTTCACTGAGTCAGAGAGAGCTGATTACTATTTGCACTGTTTCTTTTATGTAAAGAGCACTTAATTTTCAATAGCCCTGCTTGTCCCACAACAGCCTCCAAAGATGTGGTTAGTTTTTAAGTGTTTACTGGTGAATTAGTGTTCTGTTACTCATATGTGAGGATTTCCTTCTCTTTTTCCATAAAGAAGAAGTAACAATAGAATATATAGAATATCGAATACATATAGAATGTAGAATATCCTGCATATCCTAACAATAGAACTGAACTAGTGAAGTTCTGTTACACATTTCATATTATCACTACCTTGACTTGTGCAAATAACCCAATATTTTATTTTAGCATCATATAAAGGAATATTATTTCAGATTGTTGCCAAACTATTTTTTTCCACATCTTAAGAAAGCTGAAAAGTGTTTGAAACTATTAGTTCAAGTCAGGGTTTTTTTCTTTTAATTCCACAGCTAATTAATTTGGTTTAGCTTAGTTTGAAGTAGTGGTATTCCCCACTTCACCTCTGCCAATACCAAAATGCTGAAAAGAGACCCAGCAAATTACCAATGCTTTGCGCTGCTTAAAGTAAAGCAATTCACTAATGTTGGCATACAGTTTAGAAACTTTTCAATCTATGCCAACCCACATTTTAAAGAGACAAACAAAACAAAATCATTTTCCACTCATCCCTGTGTAATATGTTCACAGAACTGTTGTGCAGGGGTGCATGCAGTTGCTTTCCTTCTACCACAAGGGCCAACAACACTGTAGTGTCTTTTTTTTCCTTCCAGATCTGCTGGGGAAAAGAGGCTATTACAGAAGTTCACAGCCGCCTTCCAGCAAGAGGGCTCAAAGGGCAAAGCTGCTGGGTCATGCTTATCTGAAAATCAAATCCTTGGCATAAACAAGAAAGAGGAGGCCACAGCCAGACTAGGGATCTCTGAGAAACCAGGCATTTCCCAGGCCTGCAGCACGCAGAGGAGTCTACCTCAAAAGGAATGATATGAGAGAAAGATAAACAGTTTTGTCAACTCAGAGAAAAGGCAAAATGTGGGGGATGACTCTTCTCTGGAATAAATCTGTTTAACCACATTTCTGCACTAACATTGGCTGATACAGAGGTGACTTTCAGGGTTTGGCACTTTCTTAGTACATCTAATTAACATCAAATTCTTCTGCTTCTGATTGGGAGCAACTTATGAAAAGCACTGCTGTGTATATTCCATATTAAGACTACAAACTACTGCAGCCAGTCGTAGCACTGCTCCCATGGTCTCAGTGCTCACTGCAGAGGATTACGATGTTTTCTAAATAAGGATATGAATAAAGATATATGAATGAAAACATAGTAATAAAAACCAAGCTTTTTCATAGCAGTATGCATATTCTTTCTTAATTTTTAACCCTGAGGCTCCAAAGGATAGCAGGAATTTTACTTTTTCCTCTCTGGCAGTATCTGGGCAGCAAGTTGCATGCCCTAACACAATATGTGGTTCATAGCAAATAACACAGCAGTGACTACGCATGTCTGTCTGCTTCCTTTTTATATATACCCTGAGGAAGGATTTTTCTCGTCTCATACATCATTCACAAACCACTGCAGTGATTCCCCAAAGCCTGTCTGTACCTTCAGCACAGTGAAGAAGAAGAAATGAGCTACCTTAAAAAGGCTGCCTGATCTCTCTGAAAGACTGGCCTTTCACTGCACTGCAAAAACCCTGAGGCTGTATTTTTAGCAGCATCTCAGGAATAGTTTGCCCTTTAAGACTCTAAATGGGAAGAAAACAACAAAATTGGGGATGCACATTTAGTATTTCAGTTTTTAATGCAAGCACATCCCTTTTATCACTCTGAAAGTTTGTAATCTTATTCAATAAGAACTCCCATGACCAGAAAATGGTATTTCACATCATAGAGCTTTTAAGAGCATAATCGATCTATCTGAAACATGGCAAGAAGAAAATAATTCATCAAAGTAGTGTTGAATAGTGAAATAAACTGACTTCCAATATGGTTTATATTTTGGGTTCATTCATTTTATGACATTATTGAGGAATAATAACTTTGAACAAATGAGTATTTGGCAGACAGCAAATGATTGTGCAGCAGGCTGTTCATCAAAAGCCTCACAAATTAGTACAGAAGTTACACTCACCTGTTTTGTATCTGGATTCATTAGATTTAAGCTGCTGGTGGAGATATTCAACATTATGCTCATTCCTGCAAACTGAAGATTGCTCTTTCCCAAGATGCTAGAAAGGAGTTTGCTTGGTGGCTGTGAGGAGGGGGGGAAAAAGCAGATTTTTGTTCTCTGGTTTGTTTTTTGGTTTTTTTTTTTGTTTGTTTTTTGTTTTTGTTTTTGTTTTTAATGACCTTCATTGTATGCAGGGTTAGTGGTGATATTAAAGGCTTCTAAAAAGTTTATGACTTTTCAAAGATCATCTAATTGCAACAGCTGTTTTCCTCTGGAAATTATGTCTCATTTATACTACTACTACTACTGTAATTAATAAGAATTAATAATAGTAGTAGTAGTGATGCTAGCCAAGCAGTTATTCATCTACTCTTGACCAAAAAAAAAAAAAATAGGGGTTTTGTGAGACAGCAAAGTCTCATCTTCACCAAGGGACCAAGTAAGCTGACTAAGATGAATGCCTTCAGTCAGGATATTCAAATGACAATGTTCTTATTCTATAAAAATAACTTCAGCTCTTGAAAAGAAATCTTTTGTTTGCTCTGCATCTACTGACTGTCCTACCGCCTTGCCACATGGAAAGTGGAACTCCAGTGATACCAATGGGATGCTCACAAAATGGGATAGAGAGTGTTATGGACTAGATTACCTCCCTGCCCCTTTCAACCCAAACCATTCTATGACTTTACTTGTAGACTCAACACTACGTAAAAGCCAGATAAAGATGGAATAAAACCTCTGTATGCTGGGGTAAAACAAGCATCTAAAGATTCTCAGAGAATAAGTTTAAGTATGTAATACAGGGGATGTAATAATGACAACTTTTGTAGACGTTTCACCAGGTCTTAGGAGGTTTTGTAGCAACAGAAGTTACGCTGTCAAAGCAAAATTCACAAACCTCGCACCTTTGACAGCTATGGGGAACCACATAGCTGCATGAGAGCAGCCTCATTCAAATAACCACAGCCTGTAAAAAATCAGGCTGCCCAGCAGTAACAGACCAAGTCCTTCTGCTTGCTCTACTTGCACTGGTGAATATTTATGCTGGTCATTAGGATATAAAAGCAAAACTGTGACTGGAGGCAGTGTTCTTCTGCCACTATATTTGCATTTGTCCCAAGCTGCCTGCAAGCTTGAAATAGTTTTGCTCCTAGTAGGATGGACACACTTGAGCTTCTGTAGTCCTGAAAGTTTACATACATTCAATTTTATCTTCTTTTCCGTTTGACTGATTAAAAATACACTACCTACATACTGCTCCTATGTAATATGTGCTGCACTATTTCAACCTTGTCATGTTACTAGTATTTCATTAACTTCTCAATAAAACAAACTCTTTTGAACATTCTTCTATCTCTTCTTTCTTTAATCCTTCAGGATTCCCAGGTGATGCCTAAGGATCACCTACCAACAGCGTGGGCAAAGTGTGAAAACTTGGCCTCAGGAAGTACATGTCACCTTAACCAAATTCATATGCCACTAGTGGCAGAAACATGATGAATGTGCAAACCAGGAAAAGAGAATTGTCTTTGACATTTATCTGAAATTTTGTTGCTATTTCTTTTCAATAACTGATAAGCAACATTACTTCTAAAACCTGTAATACTTGGAACTTTGTTTAACTTATTTTTCCAACTATATTTTGTGTCATTTTGCTTTCCAAGAAGAAAGAGACTTTTGTCTTTCTGATTTAGAATGAAAAGTCAGAGAACCAAGAAATGCCAATGAGATAAACTTGGTGGTGGTGAAACCATAACCTTAATTTCTGAGACAATTTCCAATTACACTGTGACACATGTTGTCACATATGATTGATTTTACCGGGGATGATTCTCCATTGCAAGCAAGGGGCATTTCATCCCATCCCTTTCTGCTGAGATTCTGCCTAGATGTTGGAGCAGCTGGGGGAAGCAGGCAGACCTTTTCCTTCACCTGCCCATTCTCCTCCCATGCCCAACAACACACACAAGGGCTATAATTAACTACTTTCTAGGCTTCTTCTCTTAGAGATAGCATTACATCCCAGCTTTGCTAGCAGGCCTCTGGAAGAGACTGTTGAGAGCCATGAGTGCAGGAGCTGAGCCAAGGCTTCCTCCTCTCCCTGTCTGAAGACTCTAACTCCCAGCACACAAATAAAAATAAAAGCACGGTAATAACACTGTCAGGTACACACTGGACTCACCATCAGCGCTGGGCACTGAGCATCAGCCACGGGTGTTAATGGAAAGAACATAGGGAACAAAGGATCACCTCATATGCTATTTCCATTTCTAGAAATCAGTGATTACCAGACTCATTAAATGTCATTGGTAGATCTATGCTTCAAGAACAAATCTAGTCACTTTCAAAACTATGTATGTTTTGGGCTTCTGCTGTACCTTCCAGAACCTATTTTCATAATTTACTCATGCATTTGATGAAAAGGCATCCCATTTTTTTGTTTTAACTCTTCCACCTGCGATCTACAAAAGAAAGAAAGTAAAAGGAGGAGGTTTCTGCAGAAGGAATGTAAAGGCACAATCTTCATCCTAGATGTATTTATATTTCCAGATGTCTACAAAAGCAGATCCTGACCAAAAGGGCAAGTGACAACATACAGTGAGTGAAAACAGCTAATACTTTAACTGATTAATCATCTACAATTCTCAAAGCTGCCTTAAAGTCACCTGCCTGCTGTGCCTGGTCACCAGTGTGCTGAACAGAGAAAATACAGTCAACTGCACTACAAGAAAAAAAAATACCTTTCGTTTCTTGAAGGCTCTTTTGGCACCAGGCATGGCTTCACAAACACGACTGATTGCTTCCCTGAAGAGACAGAAAAAAGCTTTATGGCAAAAGAATGTGTGGGTTTCTTCATTACGCTTGAAATGCACTGGAGAGAACAGCTTTGACTGTATATCTGTTCACAAGTGAGGATAGTTAGCAGGTCAGATAGCTTTCTTCTAAAAAAAGAAAATGTTTCCTCATACTATTAAAAAGACCTTTTCTCACTGTAAATTAGAATATTGCTCTTAATACCATCTTTCAAGTACTACTTTTGTACATTGCTTAACACCTTCCTTTAAAAGAAATGTTTCTTTTAAAGTGAGAGTTTAAAAGCATCATTTTTCTTGCTACTATACTATGCACTTTTCCAGTCAGAGCAAAACCAGCAGGCTTTAGATAGTATCAGAATATTCCTGGTCATATGTATGTTCTATACAGTGCATGAGATGTACAAAATTTTAATTGATACTAATTCAATACAATGTGAATAATTTATTAGTGGCTTTATGTTTTTTATTATAAGGAAAAATAATGCAATCAACATTTTGCTTCAGTTTTTTAATATTGCTTCGTTCTTCCCGTCGCACTGAAGCTGACTGAAAGAAATGTAAGTCCAAACCGGATTTGAATCTACAGCCTTTCATAGAAGAGTAAATGTACACAAAAACTCTTGAAATCATACCCCTCCAAACAAATCTTATAGTTCCTTTCAGTATTTAGCAACTTATTATCTGAATAGTCAATCTGGTCAGTGCTTAGAATTGCTCCTGTACAGACACAGACCTCCCTCTGACCACTACATACAAGGCTTTAATAGGCTTGTCCCACTGATACTGAAACACAGAATGGTTCCACATGAATGAGCAAAGCTGACTCCAAACCTTGTTTAACTATTTTTAATATGTATTGAGACTAACAGCACATTATATTTAGAGCTAAAATCATGCAAGTAACATACTTTATGCAAAAAAAACCCCCAAAACCAAACCAACCAATCAACCAAAAAAAAACCAAGCCAGAAAATAACAGAATGGGAGACAATGAACTACAAGCTAAAGAACAGTCAAAATAATCAAAACCTTGAAACATCTGGATAAAGACAAAAATTATTTTAACTTTATGCCATGTGCAGTATATTTCAACTATGCAAAGGATCAACAAGGGAGTCAAGAAAACAATATCATACACGTATATCAGTATTCAACTTATAATGACTCAGCAAATGTTTACAGATTATATCAGGTGGCAATCAGTAATTGCTATATATTATGCCTTGTGTGCTTTTAGCTAGGAACGAATCCAAAGTTTGAATCACCTGAAAGAATCACATTTTATTGGTTTGGGGAGGTGAGTGGTTGTGGGAATGGAACACACCTTGAAGCAGGTTTACAGTCCTGCCGTTCTAAAGAAGTGTGAGATTTATAGCAAGAGATGGTTAAAAACTATTTCAATCACAAAATCTTTTCATCAGATCTAGAGGAGAGGTAATTTGTTCCGTAACTTTTCTTATGCCTGTTTTTCCCCAACTACATCTTCTTATCTAATAAAATTACCTCTCACTACAAACCCTGCCTTGCATATGAACTCAGATAATTATGGCTACAACAGCACCCCATTTCATGGTTCAGCTGTTGTATTTAGCTCCCACCTTTGCCACATTTTTTTTTTTTTTACTCCAAACAAGTATTTTAGTTAAAGTAATTACTAGATTTTCTTACAGAGCAAGTAAAAAGCAGTTGGTTTAAAAGAACAGGTCTGATGCATTTTAGAAATAAAGCACAGCAAGCATCACACGGTGATCACCATGATACTGAGACACAGGTTACTCCCGAAAATGTAATCAGGGACAAGTAAATAGTATACCTCCCAAAAGAAAAATTCACCAAAAATGCTTTACTTTGACTCAAGAAAGACAAACAGACATCATCTTTTACAGAGTCATCCTCTCTCGTTACTGAGCTAAAACTTGTGGTTTCCCATCTCTTTCTTCTGCTGAAGCAAACCCTTTGGAGGTAATGCAATGGAACAACTAGGCCAGTGGCAGTCTCCAGCCCACTTCAGTCTTTCAGATCCATGCCTCTTGCTTCACCAGCTGTTGTCTTAGTTTCCCAGGCATTTTGACTGCAAGTTGCTCTCACAGAGACATCATCAACACGTGCCATATCTTTGTGTCCTCCAATGATCCAACTGGTGCATTGAGATGTCTTGCAGGTTTTGCCTCTCACAGAAAGGACTTGGATTTCAGAGATATGTGCTTGAGGAATAAATTAGTCTATAATTTTCTTTCTCTTCCTATTTGCTGCATCATCTTCTCTCTCTATTGGCAGCATGGAACTTGCTGGGAAAAGGGGATTTTCAGGCCACTGCACCCAAAAAAATTGTGTTCAATCTTGTTATTTTTCTAGTGCAGGTCTGGGTGTTGCAGCAGTTTTGCTACTACCTCTTTCATCTACCAGCTCCGGATAACCAGACATTAAATGTGTTACTCAATAGATCCACCTGACTCAAGGATCTCATTGATCAAAACTGCCACTTGAGCATAGGAGAGGAAATACGCTAGCTGAAAAGGCTGAAGCCAAGGGAAAGACTTGGCAAGGCAGGCTTGACTACTTCTCGCATGCCCTGCCTTGGCAGAGCAGAGAAAACACTGAGAATGGAAAAGCTGGGCTACAAATCCTCTCACTCAGTAAAAAAGCACTATACAATTTCCAGCTACCTGTCTTCCTTTTGGTAAAATATCTCAGTTTTACAGAACTCAGTGTTCCCAAAGGCTGTGGGAAGACTGGGACTCTTTGGGTTTTGAAACTCTGTGAATGCTAAATGTATTCAACCAACTGCAGGGTTTAAGTTAACAATACTTTTAGTGAAAATGCTGGGAACTTCAGAAAATATATTCATAGAGAAATTCTGTGTAATCAAGGTCAGAGTGTCCTGGCTGCAACTCTTTGCATGCTTGCAACAGAAGGCACAGTACTTTTCCTGCGTGGGAGTTAAGGAGTCTAAAAGCAGTATTTGAAGAAAATAAGAAGAAAAAGGATGACCGAACATGTTACTGCACTGATACGCATTTTATCCAAGGGCCACCAAGATGATTAGAGGGATGGAACACTTTTCCCATGAGGAGAGACTGAGAGAATTGGAATTGTTCAGCCTGGAGAAGTGAAGGCTTTAGGGTGAACTAACATGGCCTTCCAGTACCTGAAGGGAGCCTACAAGAAAGATGGAGAGAGACTTTTTACAGGGCATTTAGTGATAAGACAAGGGGGAATTGCTTCAAACTGAAAGGGTAGGTTTAGACAAGATACTAGGAAGAAATTTTCCACTGTGAGGGAGTTGAGGTTTTCCAGAGAAACTGTGGGTGCCCCATCCCTGAAAGTGTTCAAAGCCAGGTTGGATGTGTCTCTGAGCAACCTGGTCCAGTGAAAGGAATCCCTGTCCATGGCAGGGGGATTGGAATTGAATGATCTTTATGGTCCCTTCCAACCCAAACCATTTTGCTATTCTATGACAGATCCCAGATCACTCTGTTCAGAATTTTCTAGATCATTTTGGGGGTGAGGTTGTGCACAGATAGCCTGATGATATGGAAAGGATGGCCTAAAGGTTTCTTTCCAGCTTGCATTGCTAGGCAGCACAGGGCATTTTTTTTGCAGCAAATCAAATTTGCTAATGCCTCAGCAGCACAAACACCTGAGCCAAAAATCAAGCCCAGGAACAGGTATTGCTTCTAGGCTGAGTGTGCCATCACCTGACTTGTGCATGGAAACACTTGCCTAACGAAGGCAAAAGCAAAAGTTCTGTATGTATCTGGATGGCTAAATATTGCGCAGTTTGGAAAAGTTAGATGCGACTACATTTGCTTCCTTTCCAGTAAGAAAATTATTTGACATAGACACACATTACACCTTTCTAAGCCACATCCTGCTTCATTAGCTAGGCTCAGATAAAAATCAGTGTAGTTATGCTGAACTCTTGTAAAATTAGTTACTGTGCTGTCTGCAGTAGGGACCACATGCTGAGTTCCAAATCTGTCCAAGAGTATTTTCTACTTTGCAGATGGTCATACTGTGGAGTCACTTTCTTGGCACAAAACATGTTGCGTATTTTGAATATAACTTCAACATTCCAGGGTATTCAGTAAAAAATCACCAATATTCTTTTTCTGAGACTGCTTTAAAGTGCCTCGACATCTGAGATAGAAAAAAGGACATTTTACATTGCCATTTAGTTCCATTAAAAAGGCTAATGCCCTAGTATTGTTCATAACTTTATTCTGATATTTTATTTTAGTGACATTTTATTCTGTTATACAAAGTACTCACTCAGGAAGTTCAAATGTGCTCCTCTATGAAACATCATCACATGAAAACACTCTCGACTTTTTGATTGTGATGTTTTGTTGTTCCTGTTCTTAATTAATATGATTTAATTGATTAAACCCCAGAATTCTGGACCTCATATTTCAGAGAAATGACAGACACATACAAAAGCACAGATTTCCTCAACATACTTAGAAAAAGCGAAGCCATCTCAAATAATGAGATGAGAAAATGTGACTACTTTTTATTCTAAAATGTTTTGTATCACAATATTTAAAACTTACTAATACTCTCTCGTTAAGATATTCTAGTGTCCTTTAGTTCCCAAGTTTACTTTTCCCCACCTCAAAAGCTCAGGACTTCACAGGTGGAAAAACAGACATCAAAAGACAGACTTTCTAAATGGAAGAATTATTCAGAAGGCTCACAGTTTTTTCTTAACAGTACTAAGTTCCTGTCAATTTTAGCACCTTTTAATCATTACCAAGTATTGTACCAGCATTTGTTGAGGAGAAACAAAGTCTATACTGAATATAAAAATAATTTGCTTCTGAGAAAACAATAATAAAAAAAACAGAGACCAAAAATGCATTTTTAGAAGTCTGTTTAATAATTGAACTATTATTTGTTCATTTGCAAAACAGGCAAAATGAGTATGTGCTGTCTGAAGTAGCACAAGAGACATTCACAACCTCTGAAGACTAAAGCAGTATTTGATGGCAGATTGACCATGTCTGGACCAGGCAAGGCTGAAGACCATAGCTAAGGAAAATGAATTGCAGGGTATGGAGAGGAAGGGGAGGCTAACTCTGCAGTGGAGTTGCACCTACTGCCACGAATCCATAGTACCATGCAGCAGCACCCCTGAGGGGAATCCCCCACAGAAACTGGTGCAGAGACCAAGCGATGCCATTTGTCTCCATTCTGACCGAAGCAAAGCCTGTCTTGATGGGAAGCCTGGAAGAAAACTTCTGTGGAATATGGTGACATCAAGCAGATGTGTCACACAAGCTGATGTCACTCGTAGAGTAAGGACATGACAACTCTTCTTTTTCTTTTTGTCAGCTCCGCATTTGGTTTCTTCAAATGGAGTTTTCTCACATGTAGAAAATCTAAAAGCAGAAAATGAAAGGAAGCTGGCCAACTTAATTTTTGGTTTATTGAATAAACTTCATACTCAAGTGATTGGCTTTGGCAACTATTAGGCATAGAATACCACTTGTCATTAGATGTGTAATGTGCAATCTATCTAATGATAGTCATTCTTATGCTCCTGCATCTTCAGTGTGAGACTTTCATTAATCTCCTAAGAGAAACCAATGCACTTCAAAGGAAGTGCTTTTGCTTTTACTGGCAAAGAAACTTTTTATCCATTGGTATGCTCACTGCTCTGTTCTCAGTATTTATAGACGACCTAACATTTTAAACAATATTTGAGATAATTTCTGTACAATTTGTACATTCATAACATGCAAGTAAGTTTCAGAAAACCCGGTTTCATTCATCAGTAACAGAGAAGTCTACCTGATCTTGATTATTGCATCCAATACAGTACTTCTGAACAATGGTCTTAATTTAAGAAATGTAGAGTGAAACTTGTTTATCCTACCAGCACACCTTAGATATATCTCTTAACTCTGCATGCATACACAGCTTTGATGAACATAAAGAAAGGGTATATAAAACCTTGGTGTTGAATGCACAGCTGCAAAACCTTCCTTACAGACAACCCTCCAACTGTCAAGGATATGGCCAACATTAAAAAAAATCTTTTAAAAAAGTACTTTAAGGTTTAGATCTGCTAAGTAGCTCAGTCCTTTAACTTCTTTTATGACCTTCAGGCTTTTTTTCCACTCAGCCTGAACTCTAGCTATTTATCGTAGTCCTGGTCAGAGAAATGGAGAGAGAGAAATTAAAACTGTTTTCTGTTGCTAAATCAGGATCATAGTAATCTCCAAACTGGATCCAGCCTCAGGTCATTTACTAAAGTATTTTCTCTCTCAAAGAGTAGATATTAGCAGATATTTCAAAGGCAGACACGGGAAACTTTACAAATGTAAAGTGTAAACATCTAGTCTAACAAATATTTTACTCTAATGCCTAACTGGTTTCATGTCCAAAGCAGGACTTTGGAGACAGGTATCTTACAAAAGTTCTGTATAAGTTAGATGACACTTTACAAATATCTGTGTTTGCCAAAAAGGACTGTTCAGTGTTGATGAACTGTCTGGTGTGACTGGACATGTCATGTGAACAACACACAGATTCCTTATGCCATTGGATTCTTTGTGCAATCAAGCTGCCAGGTGCTATTAGCAGAACTTGAAAGTGTCTCATGTTCCAGGTTTCTGGGAGCTGTTAACTTTGTACTGCAATTTGCATTTAAAGCATGTTAAGACCACTCTGCTTCAGGTTCTGCTTCTGCAGACCCATGTAGAGTCACATCTTTCTGAAACTCCAGGATACAGCTATATCCATAACTGCTTCCCTGACTATTGGACTTTCAAGTTTCCACCTTCCTCATCCCCCAAGAGGCTGTTCATTTTCGTACAAAGGCAAATGGATCTCAATTAATTGCTCTCACTCTGGCTCTGCATTACCATATATTAGTGAAATTATTCCAAATAGTATGTAACAATTTTCACACTAATACTATATTGAAAATGAAAGATTCCAGTCTTTGGTACACTAAAACCTATTTACTCTATCCCATTTCAGTGCTAATAACAGCTTAACTAGCAAATGTAAATTATTCTCAAACTATCAGGCACTATAGCTTGTCACTGCCCCACTCAGAGGTGTGCTGTATGAATTATAAGGATGTTTGCATCCACTTTTGAGACTCCTGCTTCCTGGTGAACAAAGTAACAGCCAGCACTCCATGCTTTCCACAGCTTTGACTCTGAAGTAACTGTGCACACCTCTTCCTGCATACAGCTGTGTATGCAAAGTGCAAATAGTTTGTGTGTTCTTCCATACCCTAAGCATCACCCCACATCCAGAGTTCACATGGAAGAAGGCAGAAATAAAACACACTCACCTTTAAGCAAGACAGCACGTTAAGGAGGACACCGAATACAGAATTCACTGCAGAAAACAGATTACCTATCTGCCTTCAAAAATTACAGGAGAAACATTCTTCCTTTTCAATGTCTTCCACCCTTTTGTTCAGTGATGCTTGCTGACAACTTCTGTAAACAACACAGATATAGGTGAAACACTACATAATTGAACTCCTTCATATTGTTTAGCATTGGACTCAAATACAGCTCTAAAATTTTGATTTCCACCATCTCTCCTTCAGGGGTATTGGCATAAATGGATTTGTTTTAATAATTTTATTAATAAAGTTCAGGCCTCAGATTTGGAGAGGAATATTTTTCAAACTGTTCATCCCAAGAGAGTTAATGTAGAGGACTGGGATCAGAGTTTGGATTTGGGTCCACTGCTGTTATGAGGTATTTCAGTCCTCTGACCTATTGCTTTTAAACAGCATGCAACAATGTTTTACTGGGCATGGGGAGATGTGACTATACAATGCTGCATGCAGTAAATTGATGGCATTCAACTAAATGCCAATGAACATGCATCCTTGTACTTCAGACTGGGATGTACAACAAACAGTCCATGCAACATCTAACTAAAACCAGTGCATAAGTCACCCATGCATACAACACCAAAGCGAGGACTCATTATTCTACAAGCATACAAACATATTACATGAACCGCGAACACTGCACGTGTTGCAAAAGCATTTTACCTGATTTTTAACTTATTTTTTTTATAAAAAGCCCAAAGGCACAAAGGGTCTGGCCACAGAAGCTTAAGAGTGGTCCCTTTCTATGACGATGATGGTAGGTTTTGGATGAACTTTAACCACTTGCCACCTGCTGTTAGCTCAGTAGTCTCGTCTGCTAGTCCTTCTGTTCCTCCGCTATGTTGAAAATTAAATGCTTTTGTTTGTCTTGCTGCCCAAGAAAGTCATCTTGACTTCACATGTGTTACAAGAATTATCACTGGGTAATTAATGATGCAACACGTGGATTCAGCTGGCTTTCATTTATCATTATGTGTAACGGCTGATGTTGTCTGGCGCATCCATTTATTTGCTCAAGAATTCACATGACAGTACATTCATTACAGGAAAGAAATACAATACAACTGATTAATACTACTCTAGTTCTTCTATTTCTCCTGTAGTGAGAGAATCTTGATACTTCAAATGTGTAACGATAAAGGCAAAAAACTGTTAGAAATTTTACATAACTGTTCATTAGGACAGTATACCACTGCAAGGCACCACCAAGGTTATTAAGATCTGATTAAGAGTATGCCAAGTTAAAGTGTTTGCTCACTGCTCTCACATGAAAATAAATGTATGGTTGCAAGTTTTAACATTTTAATGTGTAAAAAGTGAAAAGGCTAAACAAACACAAATTACAGGATAGGATAGGTAAGACAGCATTAGATGGCACAAGTTGATATTTCACATGACTGCAACAAGGAAGGAAAGACTGCTGATCAAAGTATTTACTCTGGGGCTTTGATGCAGTTCCTGAAATTGAGGCCAAAGTTCTTCATTTTTCAGACACGTCCATGCGTGCACACTGATGTATATACTTTCCTAATGCATTATAACAGCTGTGATTTTCAAAGCCATTCAAATTATCTGCACAACCTTTTCCCATGAATTTCTTATCTCTTAATTCACCAGATAAGTGGAAATCTCAGTCCAATTTTCAAGTAATTTCTAAGTGCTCACTCAAAAATTTAAGTGCCATTTACAAGCACTAATTCATTTAATCACAGTTTTCTGTGACTGGGACCAACACTTTGTCTAAAATAATACCCAGAGTTTTCAAGCAGAGCCAGAGACTACATATCTTACCCACCCATGACTGAGTCCCACAAGTTTTTTCTTCTAGGAATTGATGCTGCTTATTTTACTTTGGGGATTTGTTCATCCTCAAAGCCAACAGAGACATAAAGTGACATATGCAATAACTGGAAGGCAGAAAAAGGCAAATTTAGGATTCCTAATGATTGACTTCCTATGTTTGAGCTCTGCAACATGGAGAAAAAGTAAGGTTAAGAAAGGGGGTAGGGACAGGCATGTGATGCAGTGCTAGAAAGGGAGTAAGTACTTTGTACGTGTCAAACATGATGCCTACTTATTAGGAAGAAATGCATCCAGGCTTCCACACTAAATCAGGTAACTTGACTCATTTTTCTGTTTTTTAGTCATACTCAGTAAACAGTGCATAATGCCAGAGGTCATATCAGTCCAAGACAGATCACTTTCTTATATGACTGGTCGTGAAAGGTCTTGAAAAAATAACAGATCAAATAGGTGTGATGCATGCAGTAGGATCTATTTATAAAATTGTGGGTCAGAAAGGATTGCAGCTGCTGTGACTTTTTTTTCTCTCGTTAGAGGAAACAGCACAGACAAGTTTACACAAAGAAGCTTTCACTTCAGCCATAGATGCAGGCTCCTTGGCTGATGCAGTCACAGACCCAAGCCTTGGCCACACCACGTCAGAAGCCACCAGTCTACCAGGACAGGTTTTTTTTTATGGTGGCAAGCCGCAGAGAAATCAGCAATGGACATACCTAAAAAACCAGGTATGATGTAGTAGCCATAAACGTAACTTTCAGGTGCTTTTATTTTATTTGTAATCAAAGGGCTGCACCGGCCATTTGGTGCCAGGTGTCTTCTAAAAGGGAATTGGTGCCTGTAATATCAGAACATCAGCCTTATTAATTCAGTACACACCTTGAGGCCTAAGTTATGCTTCTTAATGTACACCAGAAAGTTAATTGGCCTGTGTGAATTTTAGCATTTCCTTAATAATATTTTCGTAATAAACAATAGGCTTGTACATGAAATGCTACATGACAAAGCATATGAGTACTGAAAACCTACGACATGTCAAGTGGATTGCGAGAGCCAGATGAATTAATGAAATGCAGATTAAGATGCTAGGTCCTGATTCAAAAGCTACCTAAAAAGCTAAAACTTTAGATCAGGAACTACATTATGAAAATGACGAGTTTTCATTGCTTTATGATAAACAGAAAACAGTAAATGCAAAATAAAAAGCAAAACAGGAAGATATGACTTCCTACTTGAAAAAAAAACATTCTGTGCTCTAGATATAATTAGAGGAAGATGGGATAACAAAATGTTTTTATGTAGTGAAATATGCTGTAACTTAACAGAAAAAAGTATAATTCCAAGTTTATTTCACAGTAAAGCCAATAATCTTTTCGGGTTTTTATTGGAGGAACTACAAGGCAAAGATATTTGTTTGGTGGACCATATTGCTTCAGATCACCAAATATGCTTACGTATTCATGTCAGAGTAGTGCCTTTAAGCTAGATAATAAGAAAAGTACAACACTATTCCAATAAAGGCATACAGCGAAGGAAACTGTGCAGAAAAATAAAGATGAATTCACTTTCAGATGTAGAAAACAAACCCAATAATTATCACAACTGTTTCATAAGCCAGTATCACTGAACTTTCGAGTAGTAAACATAAGTGTACCACCTGCATTGGAACTACAAGTCTGCTTAGATATGAAATAATTTTCAAAGGTCACTGCTGAAATACATCAGAAATGTACACGCTACATTTTTAAAAGTACAGTAGTAAAATTATCAAATGCCTCTATAGTCTACATTGCTTGAAAAACAGGATTCTGTTATTTACCTGTCCTTTTGCTTCTATGCCTCTCATCAGTGCAGTATCTTGACAAATTAAAGGTTGACTTTTTGTGAGAACTTACACAGTCCAATTCAAAGCTGCTGTATGCAAGTGTAACTCAAAGTCAATGCATATAGACCATATGAATAGCATCCAGGCCTACAAACAAGTGATTTTTCTCATTTAATAAAATAAATATTCAGCTGTTTATGGTATGATAAATGGTTTATGATAGATTTATTTATTGTCAACTGTAAGGTGCCTCAAAGAGGTAAAATTCAAGCATAGTATCCAGTCATATCACTTTATATGTGTTTCTTTGAAAAGGATTTCTTTATCATTTCAATTCCAGAATTTGAAAAAGTGGTCTCTAGTTGCTAGAAGACATCAGTTAGATTCCTCTGAAATCAATGACTCAGCCTTTCAAGTAAAAATGCCTGCAAACACCAGTTCCTATAGTTCTCAGAAAACATTCTTCATAGAAAAAAAATGATTGATGGACACTTCTACTTCTTTAGTGTTGTACTTATGTACTGCTCTTGCAAAAATACCATGACACATTTAAAAGAATTGTCTTAAGAACCTAATACAAGCTTATTGTTTCTTACATACAGTCTGAAAAAGAAAACATTCCCTTTTTTTTGTCTCTGGTACCATTGTGGTGATATGTTTTCATTTATATCCTTTGTAGAGATAGCTTGTAACATGACAACTTTTCATAAGAAATTATTTTAAAACCTATAAACATGGGGCTCCAAACCAGCTCCCTAGATTAATTTTGAGATCATAGATTTTAAGCATATTCTAATTCTCATTGGCTTAAATGTCACAAAATTGGTACCCAGATAAGAGCCTTATTTGGCATAACAAGTGGGTAAAAATTTTCTAAACTAGTTCCTGGCATATCAAAAATCCACAGAGAAAATAGCCTTTAAGTCCTGTTGAAACTGTATTAATACCACGTAAGGGATTTACCTGTAACAGCAAAATTGAAAAATGGCCTTATGGTATCCAAAAATTCTTTAGCATGTGTTTTGCCATCCTTCTGGCCTTTCCACTCTGGGGACACAATTCAGAAGTTACTTTAAAAAACACAGTTGTTCAAAGTCTTACCTTGCAACCTGCATTCTAGTACTGAAGTCAAGAGATCTCATTGACCGTAAGACTTCTATGCACCCCAAGTACTGTAAGAAAAAAAAACAGTTGGAAAATGTATTATAATTATGCTTGAGTTCTAGGAGAAAATGCAACTAACCATTAAAAGACAAAGTGCAATTCTTATTTTTACATTTCGTTTATTCTATGTCTAAAGTAGGCTGTTGTGATTATGCTATTGTATGTCACAGATTTGTTCCACAAACATTTTGCTTTATTTGTCACATTTCATTCAGCATATTGTTTTATGTTTAACCTAGTCACTGTAATACACACAATTTATAATGTGTTAATGTGCTTTTTTAGTTTTCTTCTATCTTAATTGATCCATTATTAGATATAATCAAAGTAAAAAATAATGAGAAAGGAAGCGTGGTAAAGGATATTCATATAGTATTGTTTAATAGGACAAACTTATTTAACAGGGAGAGAACTAAGTCTCATTAGAACAAAAAAAAAAGCAAATTATAACAGGGAAAGCTGAAAAGAACACCAGCAACCAAATTCCTTAATAAACAGCTCAGGGATAGATGTGATTTAGTATTTTCATTTATTATAGTAGTAAAAAGATGGAAAATGCTAATACAATATACTGATAACTCATGCTGGGAAATGGCTTTAACAGGGTCATTCAGGAAAGGAATAACATGAAGGTTAGCTAATATTGAGACAAGACCAGACTTTTTGACCCAGATTTCTGCCCTGCATCTCTGTGGAAAAAGGGAGTACCATTATGAAAGATGTCAAAATTCAACAGTATCTATCACTGGGAGCGAGAAAAACTCAGGTGAATCTTCTAGATTTGCTTCCAAAAGTGGGCATAACTTGCATATGTTAAAGTCTACTGGAGCTAAAGCTCTTGTCGGATATTTGGATAGTGGCTTGGAACAAAGTGCCTCATGACTGGCATATCCCATGGCAGTATCTTTGCATGCAGGTTACGTATTCAACCGTACACGTAACTTTTGAAAGTCAGGAGAATTGAGGATGAGTCTTTACATCATGAGCCGGATAATGATGATCATGTTGCTATTCTAGTATTGTGGTTTTCTATCAGCTCTTCTATCAATTTTATATCAGTTTTTCTATCTTCAAAGCATAATGCAATCTATTTGGGTATGAAACTGGTGCAAAAATCAAGTGAGGCCACAATTTTTGCCTGTTTGGGAATTTTATTTTTGCTGAAAAAATAATCTTTTCATTAGAGTATTACTGCATCAGTAAGTGTAATATCTAGGATTTCAGCAAAGATTTTCCATAGAAACATGCATGTCATAAAATGTTTACAGGTTGTGGAAATACCTAATTTGTTTTCACATATCCATTATTATTTATTTCTATCAAATGCTATGAAATCATTACAACGCTGAATAAAATTAGCTAGAATATCAACTGACAATTCATTAAATTGCTTAAACTTGCATTATTATAGCACACAGTTTCTGAGAAGGGTTATCTCAAGATCCATTTCCTAGAATATTTTAGAAATCTCCTGCAAATTTATGTTTTTTGAAAGTTTATAAAATGTTCATGGGAAGTGTCTTGTCTAAAGACATCCTGGCACATGAAGCTTTCAAGCTAAAGATCATACTCTCAAACTGTCATCTATCAGTGCAAAATTAGACAATCTTTGTATCTTATTAAAAATAAATTCCTTTTTTTACATATGCTTCTACCTGAGTACTTAAAACATATAGAACTCCATTTTCATGCTCTGATGAAGGAAGTTAATCCATTAACCCTATTTTTAATTATCTCAGAGGGTGATTTGGTTTTCTTGGAGGTTAAATTCTTTAGTGTCACTTGAGAGAATCAGCTGAAATCATTTAACTTATGCCAATAAACAGCAATGATCAATGTTTTCCTATTTTCTTTCCGTGTCATTTCGTTTTAGTCTAGGATGCTTTCATGGTTTAATTTTGCCAATTATTTATTTCATACAAGATGCTTTTATAAATAAATATGCTGTAAATGGTACGACTATTCAAAGGTATGCCTGTGATTTTTTTGTTAAAGAAATTTCATTATTTCATCAACCTGTTAGTTTAGACCTATCAATACTAAAATGCTCTCGGATTGCACTTGTTCCTTTACTTACCTACATTTGCCACAAGTCTTAGAAAGCAATGTAATTGTACAAGTTTGAGAACCAGGTCCAGCATTTTGGAAGCAAACTCTGGAAGGTATTTTGACAAGTACATGCAGCCGTGCAAATAAATACACAAAACATGTGCACACAAGTCACTGTCAAGATAAACAGACAAATAAGCAGACAAAAACTCATAAACATACTCAGAAGACGTGCATTCAGACTCCTTTGAGCCATACTACCTGATCTGCATTAGCAAAAGTAGAGACAAGATCAGACTGAAGGAAGGTCAGATGGAAAAATTACCCTGTGCTTGTTTAATGTATATCACAGAGACAGCTGAACACAACATAGTAAGGCTTGGAGTATTCCTGACTAATCAATGCAAAGATGGCAACTGATTTTCTGGGATAAAAGATGTGAACACTTAATCACCACGGCATGTTTTCAAGTAACGAAATTACTATAAAAACTGACATTCAAAAGGTCCAAAGGCCAACTACAGGGACATATAACTCACCTACTGCTATGCTTCAATTATTCCCCAAGACCAACACTGCTGTCTAAAAATATCCATTTGAAGTACATCCTGACAAGGATCCACAGAAAGAAGACATACAACCAAGATAGCAAGGAAATAAATTATTCATTTATTTCAACAAATAAATACCCTGATTAAAAAGAAATGCTATCTTTTGCTTTAGGCATTCCACAAACATTTAAAATATAGTTATAAAACAGTCTACTTCTAAAAAAAGCTCTTCTTCACCCAGCATTTAATGTGTATTCTAACCAATCAGCTACTGTGCACTGTGAAATTTATGAGCTCCCGCTATCATCCTCCCTCTCATTGCTCAGGAACCAAATATATCAAGATGCAGCCCACCTTGAAGTAGGAGGATTTGGGACTACCAGTTTCAAGCTTTCTCAGATAACATTCTGCCTTCTGTTGACTTTCTAATATTTGAATGAGTTCCCAGCTTGTGTACATTGAAAGGTACTATGTCCCAAGGAAAAAGCTTTTCACATGAATGAACACCTTCCCATTCAGAGGTTTTAGATTCATAACTTGTACTTTGCATGCTAAACAGTACCTTGCAGGAAGCAGAGTGCCACATACAGGTGGGGACCATGTAGCTCTCATTCCATGTGGTTCCAACATCCTTGCCAGTTACAATTTTGACAGGTTAGTGTAAGGGAAGACTATGTGTCCCAGAGTTCTGGTTTGTCCCACACACGAAGATTTCTTCCATACTCCCTAAAGTACCTGTCTAGTTTATGACTCATAAAATTCTTGTTCAGCAACTAAAAATTTTTACTGAAGCCTGTGTAAGAGAGGATATTGAGTTCTCTCAACACTCGTCAGAAACAGACATGAACGCTTGCTGAGTGCATTTGTGTACTTGGAGCCAAGAGAAAAAAAGAAAAAAAAGACAGTAGTCGCTGTCAGAGAAGCCTTTTGCTCCAGAAATATGAACAACCTTGTTCAGTGCTTCCTAACAAGCTCTTCAAAATACCAAGTTACTGGAAGAAATTCTCCATTGTTGGACCCAGAAGCTAGCAGTAACAACAGCAAGAAATACTTTTATAAAAACACAGCAAGACTTACTCCATCAGAATGTAGCTCCATAGAGCACTGAGGCAGTGCAACCTACATACATGTCTAGCAGATGAGTGTCTGCCTTGTATACAGCATGAAGATCTACCCATCACCTACTCTCAAATAAAATAAGAACTTCTAATCTCTGAATCCAAACTACCAGAGTATGATTAGCTCATCAAAATTTCATGGGTATTCTTAGTAAATTGAGATTTACTGGTTTTAATCTGTGTAACCAGGCGACCATCATCAGATCTGAGTGGTACAATCTGTGCAGCTTGTACCTGCCTTGTACAAGTCATCTAAGAGATAACATGGTTACGTCAGCAAACAGACATACACTTGCATTGCTAGACAAAAATTAGCCTGTGCCTTCAAATATTGATGTATCCAAAGTATGCTCCAATATTGTACAGCTGTAGATAATAGCCTGGGGACTCAAAAATTAGATTCTGATTCCTGGGGTTCTATGTGTTGTATGGAGATCTAAGTTTTGAAAATAGAAATAAAATACCTTGTCATAAGCTGGCCAATTCACTGAAATGTTCTCACCCATGGGCCTAGGCTGCGCTTTTACTTGGCATGTGCAAAAGTGAAACAGCGAGCATCTTTTTACTTGCCACGCTAGTTCAGAATTACATTATGACATGGAAGTAAATGAGTAGTTAGTATGAATTGACCAGTGTTAGATAACTATGGTTGAAGAGTCCCTTATTTAAAAATAAGAGCTTTTATTTCAGATTCTATTGCTACTACTGCAATACATATTTATTTATGCATGAAAATGACAGTTCCTTCTAATTTCAGGCATCACCATTAACAGCTAAAGAAGCTTGTGAAATGTGCACTGAGAGTTCCACAACGTTCCACAATAGTTAAAAATTACTTTCAGGTTTGCTATCTACCCTAAATCATACTGAGATTCCAATCCAGCTGCACACTAACAGCAGGCTATAACACAAAAATAGTAACAGTCCAGGACTTGATTTCAAGATAGTAGGTTTGTCCACATGTAACTGTGGGTACAGCCAAGATTGTTAATAATCATATTGATGTGTGAAAAAGAGAAGAAGAAAAAAATAAAGAAAAAAACCAACACAAAAGCAACCCAAGCCATAGCCTGAGACTGCAAGATTGACAAGCATTCTAAAATGAATTTTTCTCTTTAGCAAAAGTGAAACTCAATCCTTCAAACCCTTTGATATCATATTAGACGAAATTCCTAGTTTAACTCAATTTACAATACCCACTTTCTAACCCACTGCAGTTGGGAAAAAAAACCACTCACCAAAAGGTATTTAAAAATTTAAAAATATATGTTTGACATTTAAAACAAATTTTTTAAAAAATTTTAAAAAGGACAAGCCTTAGAAGGAACGGTAATCAGAAAGTGTTCCCTTTAATAAAATAAGCTAAGTTAAAGAAAACTAGTAAGAGCCACAATGCTTCCTAGTTTTTTAATTGTGCTTTACAGGAACCTGAATACCTTACTAGTTTGATTGAGACATGCACCACAAAATTACTTAATTCTGCTAATTGGCAAGACATGGGCACTAAAAGAGACAATAGCTTATCGAAACATACATTTGATTCTTTACTTCATATGAAGATCATAGTGTAGTTGTATGTATTTTATTTATATGATTTGATGGAATTAAGATTTAAATCTTTTAAATATAGAGGTACTGCATTCATACTGAAAAAAGTATATGTAAAGGCCCCTTATAATATCATGCTAGTCATTAACCCAAGGATGTGGCTCAGCTACCCAACTGGGACACAGATCTGGGAATCTGGTAAATCTTTCTGGATTTAATGATCAGCAGACTTGAGCTCTAAAGTGCAAAAAACTTTCTTTTTTTGGTTTTTTTTGTTTGTTTGTTTGTTTTTTGGTTTTTTGTTTTTGTGAGGTTTTTTTGTCTGTTTGCTTTGTGGGTCTTTGCTTTTTTGTGTTGTAGGGTTTTGCTTTTTTTGTTTGTTTTCTTTATTACCTTAGCTTCCCATTGCTAAGAGGGTGTTGTCAAATGTCAGGGAAACCCTTGCCCGGTAGGTGGAGAACCATTGTCCTGCCATTATCACAGCAAACATTTCACCAAAACTCTGGCATCACAGAAGTCTGCAGAACACCCTCTCACTTCAAGTCTTGCTGAAAATGCAAAGCATTTGATGGGCAGAAGCAGCAGCCTTTGAAAACGCTGGCTACTATCAGCTGAGCAGATAGCAGTGTGGTTAGAAGAATGTCCTGCATGCACAAAACCATTCAGATTTATGCTAGTTTACCCAGACACTTTCAGTAGAATGGAATGGAAAATTTGTTCTGTGACATTTCTAATGTAGAGTAAGTTATAATATTAGAAAAAGCTGTGGGCAGAACCAAGACTAGATATTCAGAGAGAAATAAATTTGTATAAGCAGTAGTCACAGAGTTTTAAGTCAGCTGCTAGAGATTTCAGTTTCTCTGAAAAGTTTGAATAGTTTGGAATATATTGACCTTTTAATTCTCTGCTTAACTATCACATAATACAATATTAAAATCTTAGCTAACATGGGTGTTACTCTCCCAGCCATGACATAGCCTCCTGCTCTTCCCTCCCCTTGGGACAAGACATATCTTCAGACATATATGCAGGTCTCTGGGGGCACCTGATGACTGTGCTCTACCAGTATATGCCAAAGCCCCCAGCCTGTACCTCTGCCATGTGCTTTCCTGCTCTACATAGATCAGCATACCTGGTTGTGGAACCAGCAATCCTGCATGATAGAAACACTGGCAGCCTTGTTATGAATGAGGAAAAAGCCCTATATTTAGACACTGTCAGAATCCTGCACCAAAAATGTGTCATAAACATATGCTGCCATGAAAATCAGAAAGGCTCTCTTCCGTGCTTTCATACTCTTGCAGTTGGTAATTTTTATACCAGTAAGTAATCATGTACAGAGTTTTACAGTGAATCAATTATTTTCCCCCAAAGGTTTTTTTCTCATTAAAGAATGCATGTTCCAATCTAGACAGAGAACTCTAAGTAAGGATTGATTGAGTGGAAACGGAACAGAAAATCTTCTCTGGTGTTCAACTACAGATAAACCTTAACCGTTCAGTGTAAATTTATCATCACAAAATCCTCCATGAGACAAGTAAACCAACAGAGCTTTCATACTAGTAGAAATGATGATGGATATGACTGTCAATTGCATTCTTCTTGAAAACAGGTGTTTTGCTTCTATAGCAATGGATGAGAGAACACAGTTCTCCCAAGAATACCTTCAACTCTGGCCAACACCTTCCTATTTCCTCTTGTACAATAACTGGTTTATATAGCAAAAAATATATGTCTCAATATATTCAGACTAACAATTCTTAAGTGGCAAATGAGAGCCAATACTTTCTATGAATTGTGTTACCCCGTGAAAGCATTATGGCAGCATCTCACAATCAAGTCAACAGTAAGGATTCAGAACCACTTGAAAAAGGCGAAGGATTCAGCTAAGAAAAGAAGAAGATATCTTATCTTGAAAAGCAATTTCTTAAGTCAACTCTGAGATCTCAGTTCTTGCTAGTGAGGGGAAAGATATAACCAAGAAACAAATTTTACTTCTGACAATTTTCTAATCTCCATCTCAAATAGGATTGAAAACAAAACTTCTTCAGATAAAGTACTTTTTTTTTATTTCTTACTTGTAGGTGGATGAAACAAGATTGCCAACATCAAGCCCAAAAATATTTATGTAGTAGAGATGCTAAATGAACAGGGCCTTCGTAAGATTTCATAAAAACCCCGTATCGGTAGTTTTGCATGAACAATATTTCTTATTGTTCTTATCTTACAGATAAATGTTCTTGCATGCAAAACCTCAGAAATGTTAGAATCAGAAGTTCACACATTGGGCAGTGATTTAGTCTATTATTTTAAATGTAAACACATTCTGTAGTATGCCCCAATTTTTTGTATGGTCCAAAAGCTTTCTCAAAAATAAAAGCTACATTTGAGGAAAAAAACCCACAAGCTTTAGTTCTATACTTTTTAGATTTAATTTTAAAAATATATAATAACAGTGAATGCAATTATTGCAGTGTGAACCACTCAGAGTATGCACTGCAGTAGCACAGATGAATTGCTTCATTTTCACAGCTGCATATCTTAATTCAGTGAACACTTTCCAGACTGTTTTGCTGCTACCTTGAATATCCACTAAGATAGACTTCCCTTTAAAGCACCATGCAGATTAGTTCCAGCAGCTTATGTTCTGCATTAGAATTCCTTTAACACAAACACACAAAAGCTTCTGCAGCCAAAACAATATGTTTCGATAGTTGGAAATCATAATTAGACATTTGACACTGTAAATACGGACTGTAAATAAATCTAGTAAATATATCTAGTTATTAAAGAATTTGTTCTTTTTCAGTCATTAGAGAGTAAGAGAGATATTAGCAAGTAAAACTTCTTGATTAAAGAACAGACTCAGAAGATGAAAGATCTAACAGGTGCTTTTCCATTATGCCAAATACAAACCCATGTTAAGTACCTGAAATGCATATACTGTTCTGTTTCTAAACTGTGCATTTGGAGGTGTGATGTAGGAAGGATCTGTCACTGTTAAAACTGAAAATCCAAAACGTGCAGGGAGGGGGATGGAGTATTTTTTATATGAATGCCACATGTACCTGTGATCTTCATCACAAGAGTTCACCAATTAAACCAGATCTTTTTTCTGAGTCTTTATCAACATTTAACTCTCCTCCACTGAAGCTATAGTTTCTTGTGTTCTCAGTAATAGTGCCCAAAAGCTGACCTTCACTGTGTAGAACAAAGGGATAAGAGGAGAGATTTCCAAGGCTGGATTTAAATAATGAAAAATCTCTAGAACATTTCCTTGCAGCATAAAGGCTATGAAGAAGCAGAGCAGCTCTGGGAGGCTGGGGGTACCACCATGCCCTTAACAGCCCCAAGCAGCCTCACTTGAGACCCCTTTTTACCACCACTCCCAAAACTCCCAAGGCGAGGGTCAGCTCAGGATTGGCACCGGCAGCTTCCAGCTTGTGCCCAATACCAAGCAGCCCTGCCTTTCCATCTTTTCTTTCCTTGGCAAAAGTACATATATTGCAAAAGAGAGTTCATACAATGTTTTCAGTTATTTAGTGCTTGCTGCTCAGTTTTTACACGCAATTAATTTACCTAAAAAAGTTAGTAAAAGTGAATAAGACTGTAGCATCTGCACTCAACGTGTGGTGACAAAACATGGCCCCTACATTTGGTGACAAAGGCAGTGTTTCTGAAATATTCCAATTCCTTGGAAAGTTACAGATGTTTCTAAAATGTTCTGTGGTTCATGAAAGCAGCTCATCTATAAAAAAGACAATTCTGTTTCTTATAATTACTTTATCACAGATAAGCAGTGTCAAATGTCAGTCAGTCAGGATGTTATTGTCCCATTAGACATACTCTCCCTTGCGTAATTCCTAAATTACTAAGAGCCAAAAATGGAAATAAAGGCATGTTAGTACAACAACATATCCGAAGGATTGAAACAGTGCTGAGCAACCTAAGACAACATCTTAAGATAAAATCTCTCTCTTTTGGTCTTGTCCTTGCTATTTATTCTATTATGCTATTTGTTCAATTTATGTCTCTAGTTTCAAGATTTATTCTGAGGTAAAAAAAAAAAAAAAGATAAAAATACCTGTATTAGTAAATCCAATGTGATGATGCTGCAGAAAAAAAGGTCTAGACAGCTTTTTCTGTCTACCTCACATCCTTTTCTTTGTGCCACCCTATACCTTGTCTATTTGTATTTTCTATGGTTTTGGTTGCCATTGATGTCTAATTTGAAATGTGGTTTTTTTCAGTCTTTAAACTTTTAGCTGGGACTTGGATTGTCTGATTCAGCCTTTTGAGGCTGAAATCTTACCTGGCCCTATGAAAACTTATTAAAAAAAACTAGGGGAATATCTAACTTATTAAACAAACACTCTAGATTATCCTTACTGAATTACGCCTAATCCCTCCAGAAAACAAGGGATGACTGGAAATGTCCTTGCACTGAGTCCTATCATTATTCCCATCACAACTCAAATGGACAGGCTCTGCCTCAGACCTGCCTGCAGCAGACAAAGGTACAGCTGCATTACATTTTGTCATAAATATATAGGATCAAATGAAATTAATATTGCATGACCATGCAGAATTGCAGAGAAGCAATATTGAACCCCTCTTCCTCTATGAAATTTGTTTCACTGCATGGGGGAGTAAATCACCTTGAAAGAGTGTTAGCAGCTGGGAAGGCTGGTTGTCTCTGACACTACACCAAAGCAGATCTGAGCTTTTTCTCATTGTAAACAAGAAAATGTAATATTGATACTTTGTGCATTCACTTGAACTTTCAGCTGTAAAATGAAGCCAGGCTGCAGAACAAGTATAGCTATTGTGTTAGTGGAGACAAGATTTCTCTTTGGCTAGGGGAGAGAGAAGCACCCCGTCACTGGGACAAAGGAGAGCCTTGTCTCCAGCAGCACAAAAGGGCATGCGTTTTCCCTGAAGATCTTGATTCATCTGTGTGTTTTCTTTATGTTTGTAGTGGCAGATATTTATATTGGGCACATGACATTCTTACTATAAACATTGGAAGACAAATAAAGAAACCAACAATTCAATTTCCAAGGAAAAACAGAGAAGGAATTCTGCCTGAATGCAGTTTGACCTCCTACACTGACTGACTAAATTCATCTAGGGATTTAAAAACTCTAGGATATACATATAACTAGCAGGATAAATAAATAGCAAGAGTATAATTTTTGTATTTACATAGAATATGATATATTTTATTTAATATAAGAATATAATATTTTGTATTTTTTAAACAAAAATACTCCATGCAAACACTCCAAATGTACTGGAGAATAGACATTCACATTGACAGCTGAATCCTTCAACTCTGATATCAATACATGCTTTGCTTTCTACAGAATGTGTGCAACACTAATAGTACTTGATTCAAGTAATTAGATTAATATTATAATTAAAGACTCTATAGTATGATTTCTGCTTGTAGAATCTGATCTAATTTCTGTGAGAAATGTTCTTTTCCCATTATTGGGTTGTACAACAGACCCACAGTAGTTCAAGTCCATGAAGACCAAAAGAAAGGTTTTCAACAGAGCAACAGGCATCAATATCATTCTTTCATAGTCCAAATAACAGTGAAGGAAAATGGAAAGAATACTAACCGACCTCTCAGGAATATGGCACAATAGGAGAGATTAATTACTTAAACCAATGCTGTCTTTGTCACTTACTTCTCTCTCCCCTAATCTGCATGCATGCAGCTTTAAAATCCAGTTTCAGTAGTCTTTGTTAACACTGTTTGGGTAGCCGGGTTGAGGGTAGCAGACTCTAAAGCAAAAAGTCAGTATCCTATCCTATTATTACCATATGACTGAAACACACAACACATTTCTTAAACATGTACACCTCATTACAAACAGGATGCTCTGGGACTATGGTTTTCTGTTATTAGTATTACATGCACGAAATCCTAGTGAGTAAGTTTTTACTCAGGCCATGCCAAATGATCAGTGATTAACCAACTACACTACTGCAATTTGACTGACAAAAGCAGAATTTAAATCTGATTTTAAAAAACGCAAACAAACTTGCACAAATTTCCTTCTATAAAGAAGATAAATTTAACCAAAAAGAGAAACAAAAAAGTCTTGCTGTAATGTTACTTTTTTAGTGAGAGCAAATAAATTCTGGTTAAAACAGAAAGAAAGAAAGGAGGAAAAAAAAAACCCAACATTTTTCCAAAGAGCCCTGAAGTCTTCCAGGGGAAGGTGTCATATGATGCAGTTTCCACTTTGTTAGCTCCATTTAAGGCTCTGCTTTGCAGCCTGGGTTAGCCACTAAAGAGACACAGCAATTCAGTTCATCCCTAAGCACACACTTAACTTTCAGTGTACAAAGGTAGCCCCAATTATTTCAATGAGAATGCTCCCGTAAACAGTGTCATGCAGGAATGTTTGCAGAACTGAAGCCTTTACTTGGTGATATGTGTGAACAGCTTCACAATGATGTCTGTTTTCCACATTAGATATAAACTGCTGTGTTCCCTCCCAAGGAATGATAGTGTTAAAATATTAAAGAAATAATTCAGTTAGGATCATATTCTTTGAATATTTTGCTATAATATTAATAATTTAATGTCCTTTTTATTGAAATATTATTTGCTTGACTTGCAGTGATTCTTTTGGATGAAACAGTTCTTTCTTCCTCTCCCTTAGATACTATATTTCTATCTGGTTTTTAACACTAGATTTACTCAGGACTCTTCTATACTACTGTGTCAGCTTTAAATCTTACTGGCTTTTTCAGATACACTTCATATAGGTGTATAAAATTATACTACAGTGTTTTTGGTTTATTTAGTTTTGAACTGCTGAGCAACAGCATTTTAAACTCATTGACACTTGTTACAAAATCCAGCCACGAGTTACCTGAAGAGAGAAATGCATTTGCCTTGACTTTTTGTGCTCTTATTTAAATGAAACCAACTCCAAAACATCTATATCATTATCCAATTATACTCATGAGTAGACATTTATCATTGGAAACAACAGATTACATTGAAATATTTAACTGTTGTTACATTACTCAGTCTTACACTGCTTTTTATTCTACGTGTTTGTTTTTCTGACAACATGAACATTTATAATCTCTCCCTGTAGTAATCAGTCCCCCTATAGGGAAAGCACTGAACTCTTTAATGACTTCCATCACAGCGAACTACTACTTTTTTTTTTTTTTGTTCATTAATTCATTATTTGTTAAACTGTCCAGCAGTAGCATTAAGTAAGACATCAGTACCTGATTCCTCTATGTCCCCCGTATGGTTATGGTCATTGTATAATTTGTTACTAAAATGTTTTTTGGGCTTGTTTTTGTGAAAATTTTTGTAATTAATATAAAATAATATATGAAAATGAACATGAAATCCACTGGGAGGGAAAAATGCTGAAAGTGCCAGCACTTTTATGGTTGAAAATAATTCCATGGCAGCAGACCATGGAGATCAGAATATAGCTACAGTTTACCATAATCCTACACCCTTTTTAAGCATTAGAGTTACACTGTCTATCTTAAAAATGACTAATATGTGAAAATGTGAGAACAGCAATGAAGTTTCAGATTTTCATACATTGCCCATAGAAATTTTGTGTCTCTTACTTCAGCAGATTCCAACGTGAGTTATCAAACTGCCCAGTAGTTACAATTAACCCTGTCCCATGACTAATTTTCTGTTTTAAATGTGGATTAATGAGAAAATTGTAACCCAGTGCACATTTGCACCAAAAAAAGAAAAAGATAAAAGCTTTGCTGGTTAACAACAAATCTAATTTTTGTCTCATTTAACAAATGGCATATGGAATTTTCTGCAAGGCATATGGTACTAATTAAACATGGTATGAGTCCCCCAGACAGTCAGTACAGCCATGAGGTATCCAAGGAATGTTTCCTCTCAGTATACATTATCTATAATGTATTTGACGGTCTGAATGGATAAAAGTCTTGGTAGCAAACAATGTTTAAGGATTTGGTAACTGCACTTCTATTCTTATCTATATGAATGCTGCAGTAGCCAAGGAAAACTGAGATACTTAATAAGCAAGCACATTAGGAACTAATCAGGACTAGTTTATTTTCATTCATTCATTAACCACTTATTTTGGTATTTATTTTCAACCTTTGTTTTTACATTTAGAGCACTGTTCTGTGACTCTTATGCCACAAAGTTCAAGTAATCATCCGGTTTTTTAACAGAAACAATAACCTAGGTTCCATACATTTTAATGACTAACAAACTACTAACAAACACCTAAAAGTAAGTTTTGATTGATTTTGAAAATTCTGATATGTACAATGTGCATAAATACACTTTCATGTACTCAACATCAATTGCACTAATTAAATATATGTTCTACTATCTCTGTTAGATATGGGTAGATTACTAACTGGAAATGTTAGTTCACTTCTATATAACTTTAATTCCCTTTTCAATTCAAAGATACCAGTTTCCTCTGGCATAAACCAGGTCAACTACTGAAAAGATTAAGAAATAGAATACTGTGTTTGTTCTGATTCATAGTGATCACTTCAGGTAAAACAAACAGCAGCAGTGTATTCTCACAGTCATTATTGGACTTATCCTAAGCAAAATAAAAATGCTTGAGTCCCCTGACCTAATGTGAAAACAGTAAATGACTTTCTGTTAACCAGAGTATTTCCATTCAAAAGACCATCAGTGTCAACACCACTATGTCTAGCATCAGTGGGTTATTTTTATCGAGACACTTCTTGAGGAGTAACAGAGCAGCAGCTTGTGGCTTGAAAGGTAGCACTGACTCCTTTGTAGTTCCAGTAAATTTCAGAGTAGTAAAAAAGACAGTACTATTTCAATAGTGCTCTGAATTGCCCAACTTACTCAATCTACCACCACTAACACAAAGAAATGAAAACTGCTTCCTAGTCCCCCAACAGTTAAATATGCACTCTGCTTTTGATGAGACTTGAGAAAAAGCAGTGAGAGTTAAGTAACAAGGGTGTCACTCAGTTTTAAAGCATCCTGAAATAAAGTCACCTGTGACTCTTACACCGAAAATAAGATAACACTAAAAATAGTGTAATATTAATATCCTGCTGCAAAACAGTTTAACGCTTAAGATACAAAAGCCTCTTGGCACATGAAACATGGCGACTGAAGAATGAATTCTGGATAATAATGTTTTATTTTTACACTTTCTGCACACTAAGCTGAAAGGTGTAACAAGATTCTTACCTAACTACAAAAACATTGCATATACACTTATCTTGAAGGCTCTACTTTAACAGGTGGTTTCAAAATATTTTCAAAGCATATGGCAACATTAAGTTTACCCTGTAAACTTATGATCCTCTGCTCTTGACATGCTGTACAAATGAACTGAAAAGAGCAATAACATTTAAGCTGGCTGAATCCTCATTATGTAAAACAAGCTGCATTTTCCTGCTCTACCCACAACATTACTTCTAATTGAGAAACACAGTAAGAATTGTGCTCTCTGCCTTACTGCTCTAAGAATTCAAATATCATTTCACTTTAAAAAGAACCACTTGCCCTTAAAGATTTTTCAAACTGAAAAAATCATGCACGATTAACAGTTCTCCTCATACCAAGGAGTCTTTTCTCGTGTATATTGCACCAGACATATTGAAAGCCTACGTATCCAAGATATATACAGTATGCTACATAACACTGAAAACCTAAACTCAGAATAAGGCTAGAAAAACCCAAAACAAATCAGCTTTTACCTTAGGAACAAGATTTTTACACAGCTGTAGAACATTATTTGCAGATTTGCTTTAATGTAAGAAATTAACCCAGCTTCCTAAGCCTGCCTTCCTGCATTTACATTTAATGTATTATGCACCAAAAAAACCCAAACCACACAAATAGAGACCATTTCAGCCTGACTATCCTTTCAGCAAAACCAGCAGAGAATTTTTCATTGATAAAAACAGAGAATGGAAGAAAACAGACCAACCTTCACAATGTACGTCACACCAGGTCCCAGGATCTTCTCACTCGAGTGCAGCCATCCTCGAGAGGATTTATTGACAAAACTGCTAGTTTGATTCCAATCTTCACTTCCCAGGTGCATTTCCTCTGACTGTGCTTTTTTCCCCATACTCATCTTGCTCACGTCCTGCTGAGAACACGAAGTGGCAGAGACAAGGTTACATGTGTTGTCTGAAGCCCCTGCTGCTGAACTAGAAGCACTTGAGCTTCCCTGCAATTTGGAGACAGCAAGCTCCTTTACTGCAGAGGAGAGATTTTTGATACCCAAAAGGCTGCCCGTGCCAGAGAGTTTCAAGTGGGACACTTTATGGATGAGGGTACACAGGGTGGTGGGTCCATCTTCTTGGTCCTTGCGGAGAACCTCTGGTGAGACCAGGTACGAAGGTGAAGCTGAAGTTGTAGCAACTGCTGAGACCTTGCTGTTCATGGGCAAATTGTGAATAAGATCATCAACAGATGTCACAGAATCATTCCTGAAGCGGTTATACTTGGTACGTTGAAGCATGCCCTTCTATCTGCTTTCCTGCATATGTTCTGGCAAATCTGGTGCCAATGCAGGAGATGCCTGTACTAACATAGCAAGCAATTCATAACGACACGGATAGATAACAAGAGTTTAGGGCAAAAAAGAAAAGAGTATCAGGAAAAACAAAAAAAAAAGTATATTTTTAAGAAATTTCTTTGGGTTCCCTGTTAAGGTTGGGTGAAGTAACAGTTTTCTGTGACTGAGATCCCAGTCCTGCTTAGAGCTGCCAACTCGCTCACAGCAAAAGCATGACTCACACAAATGAGAAGGACCCTTTTCAACAAAAGGCTGTGAACACTGCAAATCACTTCCTGTAGCCAAAAAAAAAAGAAGAGAGAAGGAAAAAAAAAAACCACATCCACCCACTTACAGCACACTAGCACCAATCAATTCTCAAATTCCCTTTTCCTATCATCTCAAAGAGATACTTCCTCCCAACCCTTAATTCCTATCCCCTCCCACCACCCTTTTAGCAACCAAAGGCAATTACCTTCAAAACTGAATTAATAGCCTTTATGAAACACCACACTTCATTCTTCTGTTAAAATGTTCTTCCACCTCACGTATTTGTGAATCTATAAACAAATCACAATTAGATAGCAAATATCTGGATAATATAATCCCCCTCTCCTGCCCCTGCAGCAGAACACAGGTACCTTAAAGGTTTTCAGAAAAAATGAACAGAATTAAAGAATATATAAATTTTTTTCTACAAAAGCAGCCTAACAGTGCCTTTTTGTCAGTGCTGTCCCTCACAGAAATTGTTATATTCAAATTTTGATAGAGAAAGAAATCCTTCTCCCCTGTTACTTCACAAGAACATTCTAGTTTAATGCAGGAATTACATAAGTACCTATGTGTGAAGAAAAGTATTTTTCTGATGTCCGACAACAGGCTTAATAGATGTTTTTTTCTTTCACAACTGATATTCACTCCGAAGAAAAACATGAAGAGGATCTTCAATTCACTGGAATGTTTGGTTTAATTCTGAAAAGTGGAAGAAAAAAAAAACTGAAACAATTTTTAAAGTCCAAGTAGCAGCAAACTGACATCCTGCAGTGAAAAATAAAAAATTTTGCCTTTATTAAGCATAAATGTCACTCACCAACACTTGATCTGGAGAAGCAGCAAAACATGCAGAAAACAGGTATTTAATTTATCCTGCAATTTCCTTAAAAGTCAAAATGTGTACAGCATTGTGATACACAATGCCCACCACAAACCATATGGCTTTTTCCTATAAATCAATCTGCTTTGCAGAATATTTTTTGGATGTAGGACAATACACTGCATTATAAACAAATATACCAGAGAGGTTGCATAGTGCAAAGTAATTTTTTAAATAAATTACTAACTGCAGTACAACTTAAAGGAAAAAAATCTTATGGAATTTCTTCCTTCTCCCATGACTAAAGGCTGCAGTATACAAACTGCAAATACAGTGCAACAACCGGCTCAAATACAGGTATTTAATTAGTATATTCATAGCATACTGAATTAAGTCAGCACCTCTTATCCCAGCAGTGATGAATAATGGCAATGTCCTAGTCAATGTAAACCAGTTTTCTACTAATCTGCAGAACAGCCTTTCATCACCACACTGCAAACCTGCTACAGCATCCTCACAGCATTCATTCCTCTCGTCATCCTCCTAGCACAGCAACAGCAAATATACACACCACAGCCTATTTTTACGTGTCTCTACTGCCCAGAAAACCCTACTGCTCCCGAACGGCTCTCTTCATTAGAAGCGGCTAGCAGGACTGCAAAATGTGAATGAGATGCTGCGCGTGTGAATGAAAGGGCTGGCTAGCATCCCCACATTTCTGTGAATGAAGCGAGGCCTCGCAGCCTCTGCCAGGCAATCCCTTGGGTGCTCACCAGCCCAGCCAATACCAGCCGCCTCTGATGACTCATTCAGCAAAGCCTTGCTAAATAGTGGAAGATCCCATTTCGAGCACAGGCGGCACCTTTTTTGCTGCAACACCAGAAAATGAAGCCGGCGTGTCAGCAGACGGGAGTGGGTCGCGAAGCCCCCGTGGAAGATAGGGTGTTGCCAGAGAAATGCCTGAGGTGTCCACGGGAGAAGCAGGTGAGCAAAACCGTGGAGTCAGATCTGGGTTTCTCCCCGACTGTGTTCATTCAGCCAATTCATTTACATCCAGGATAGGAACATGAATGTGCACATTTCGTTTGATGTTCGATGGCTCTCTGTGCGCTCGCAGATTCACAGATTCTAAAGGTTTGTCTTCAGAGACCTCTGACAAAACCAAACCAAAACAAACAAATAAACAAAAAACCCACCACAAACAAACAAACAAACACCCCACCCAACCATCAAAAAAACCCCGTAAAAATAACGACAGAAACAAATCCAAAGCCCTGCTTGAAAAAAAATTGCACATACTTACTTCTACCTTATTTACCCTGTTAGCACAGTAGATATTTAAAGGCATTATGATCATGACTCCATGGAATGGTAGGCAAAGGGAAAGCTAGAGGATAATAGCTTCCCAGAGCACCAGCAAAAGGTCTAATTTTTGAAACTTTCACTGGACACAAAAATGCTTCCAAGGCATCGACTGGATGCAGAACTCTCCTGCAAATCTGACATTAGACACTGCACAGGAGTAGAAGCTACTGAATTACCCAGTGCTTGGAATCCAGTGCCTATTTTAGTGTTTGATTGGGAAAATGTTTCCTTTACAAATCCAGCCCTAAGGTGGGAGAACTGAACATTTTAAAACCTTGCTTTTTATAGTTCCTGGAACTAGAAATAGTACATAATTTTGCCCTACAGCAGCAAGGTTCAAATCCAACTCCAGGAAATAATGAATGAAATTAGGAAACTGGAATAGGCATAAACTGCAATTTAAATTAGGATCTAGATCATTTTAGCTATTGCCAGTGCATTTATAATGTCTCTCCATTTCCAACACTGTGTCTGGAGATTGCACACTGACTGTACCATGCCTGCCTTAAACAAGCTTGTTGCTGCTATGATAGCAAGACAGCAAGACATTCAGAGCACTATTTCTTTCTTACTTCTATTTGCAACCTATGTCAGTGCGTAAAGTGGATCCAAGGTGAAAATGAGCCTTTTTCGTTCCTTCTTTTTTCTTGTTGCAGGGCTGTAAGCCAGACACTACAACACGATTAATAAAATGACATGGAACAACTACTTCTTTGTTGACCCAGTAATAAAATGGCAGGTGGAAATTCAATGTCAGTAAGTGCAACATAATATATAATCCTAGAAATACATACACAGTGAGGGGGTGTACATTGCCTTTGACAAAATACAGCATTTCTTATGAACTACTGGTAATTTTGGCACCTTAGACCATTCCTTCTTTTTTTAAATTTTTTTTCTGTTGTTTTTTTCAGACCTGTTTTCTCATGGACACTCTTCTCACCATGATTCAGTTCTTGTTTCATGTCACTGTTCCTCCTTTTCTTCCTCCAAGCAGCTCTTAAGCTATCCCTTAACTGCCCCCTTTTTCCTTCTCTATCTAACTACCTCTGCAGCCTTTATTTCAGAAGCTAGTAATTTTTATTAACCACAAAGGGTAGGAAAAAAAATTATGCTGGGGGCATGATTAAAGGAGAAAACTACATTTTGCTGAGGTTTAAATGGTTTAAATTGCTGCAAATGTGGGAGACATTGCCAATACACAAGCTAAAACAGGTAGGGCAATGTGACTACCATAAAAAGGAAACACAGGGAATGCAACCACTGTGTTCCCCAACCTATAGTAAGAAACTCTCCTGAATGCAAAAAAAGGTGACTTTCAGGGATCATATTCAAAGAAATATTAATCATATAAGCAGAAGCGGCAAAAGTACCTAGTTCCAGTAACACACTGTGATCAAGTATGTACTCTATACAAATAAGTACTAAAAACTGTTGAAATTCTGCTGAAAAACTGTTTGCATTTTCAGGGTTATTGCCCGGTAGCAGTATAATTGCTTGCAGACTAAAGTGAATTTAAGACAAATGAGAAAGGTCTTGACTTTGGACCAAAAAAACCCTCCAAACTGAATTTGGGTTAGCTAAGTTATGAGAAACATTGAATATGTCAGACAAACATAAATATAGGTGCTGCTAAGAGTTTTAATACTACACAAAAGTAGCCATAGGGCCATCATAGTTGACATTCCTCTTTATGACAAGCCCTAAACAATTACTGTTACTGTGATGTAACATTAAGCCATCAGCAAACAGGATGCTATTTCTCATATTGCAATATCATAGACACAAGTGTTAATGCTCTGCTTTAGTAAATGTTCTTGCAGAATCTTTAATATTAACAGGTGGTCAATTCCTCAAATAAAAAAGATAGCATTTCTACAGTACAAAGATTTCTAATATCCTGTGGGGACATTTCTTCCTTTGATAATTGAGAAGGAAAAATATCAGCATTCTTTGCACAACATAAGATAGACATATACCAGAAATCTCTTACCCATGTATTTATTAATCAGCCTAATCCAGCTTTCCTTATGTGAGACAACCTCAGATGATGTAGTTAACAGAAAAGCAAGATAACATTACGATAAGCTAAAAGGCATTATGATCTAACCTTCTTAAGAAGTTATGTAGCTACTTTAATAAAAAAAATTCTAAACAATTCTGTCTGTTCTGTTTGTACATACTTAATATATCATATTCTGTATTCCTCTGTTTCTCTGATTTACCTGCCCACAGAGCTCAGTTACATCCTACTGTGATTTCAAGGGGGCTCATCCCATAGTTCCCAGAAATATTGAAAGGCACTGAACTTCCCGTCAATGCCATGACTAGATACCTCTACTTCAAAACATTTTGCAGGAATAAAAGCATAGGCTCACATCACTCAGATATTTTTGCCATAAGGGGTGTTTGAGTTTGACCTCAGCTTACTGTCCTATACAAAAACCCCTGAAGGCCTGTAGGTAAAGGCTGCCGTTTTCCCATAGCAGAAAAAACAACCAACCAACCAACCAAAATCCAAGGAACACCCCCATCCCCCAAAAAACCCAACCTGAAACCAAAACTATTCTAACAAATTCTAGTTAATTTATTTTAAAAACAAAAAAAAAAGAGTGCTATAAATTGCCCCCATCTCTTTCATCCTCACCCCTTTTCTTTCACTGGATCAGAGTTTTGCTGTTTCCGTGGCAACATTATTGCTAAGGGTGGGCTGCACCAGGAAATGGGAGCATTATCTGTGGTTTTGCAAATTATTTCTCTGGAAAACCATACTGTTGGAAGTATTACTATTCAAGATCAGTGATCATTAATCATTAATGATCAACTTCCAACTTAAATTAAATCAGTGGAGTATAAAATTAAGGTCTCAAATATGCCTACAAATTTTTGTGCAGATGCTTATATTTTGAACCAGAAGCTGACCCTAAACAATGTTTAGGAGGCTGTTTTTTTGTTAGTTGGAAATATTGAAACAATTTTGTCTTAAGACATGTTCACCCTATGAAATATAGCATGAAATATTTGGAAGAAAATGAAACTTGTAATTCCTTCTGCTCCATTAGTGGTTCCTGAGGGTCTACTGTTAAAAGTCAACACACTACAAAAGTTCAAAGAAAAGATGGATCTGAGATAATACCCAAATCTGAACATGACACTGAGCTTTTGTGAGGAAGGATCAGACAGGGAAGTGCGTTAAAATCTGCAAACCAGCACTAAATCAACTCTTACAAACCCCCAATTTTGCAGTTAATTATTCCTTTCTTTTAGCCAGACACTGAAGTTAGAGAATTAGCAGCAGTGTAACAGCTGTATTTCCTAAAAACTACACAATCTAAAGCTCTGCCATGTCTGTTTGCCTGCCTGCACCCACTGCAGACCTTTGTGTCTAACAGGTCTTTTCCAGTCTAAATGATCCTGTGTTTCTATGGTTTTTCCTCTTTCTCCCTGTCCCACGCTTCCACCCTCAGCACCAGGAGTCACATTCTAGCTGGAGCCTCACCCTAGTGAGGGATCCTTCTTCCCTAAGAAATACATCCCAGACATGTATTTTTTGTGTCCAGAAACTGTGACATGGTGTACAAAATGTACTGCATTGTGAATAATGTAATAAGAAGCCCATAACATGATCCCATGAGTCATTCATACTGATGGAAATTATGCTTCTTCTGGGCATACATGCAACCATGTCCAAGTGTCTCCAGGTGTTTCTATTTTAAACAATCAGAAAAACTGGTGATTTGGAGAAGAAAGCAAATAGCAACCTAGTTCACTGAAAAATTATGCAAGAACTTTTTTGCTGTCTTCTTCAGATTGAAAGCCAGTCATTTACTTATTTGTTAACCTAGCATCTTTTTGGTTTTCATTCATGAAATACATTTAATAATTCAGTAGTTTTATTTTCTACATTGTAATAAGGTGTCTATAAGGTGTCTAAGGTGTTTTGATTTTTTTGAGTATTTTGTTTTTATTTTGTTCATATCTTATTTACCTAGGAGTAGTTTGCAAGGGTGCATTTAAACCTCCCCTGTATATGAGGTCTGACTTCACAAATTTTCTATTGATTTCAATAGGAGTCTAATTCTCCATTTCCAAATCCAAATGCAAGTCTGGGTCTTTTAATTCTGTCTGACTTTTTGTACAGGATTTCTTAGGTTGTTTGCCACTCAAAGTATCTTTATTTTTATGAAAATGTAAATGGCTTTACTTCTATTTTGCTTTTAAAACCATGAAAAAATTATTTATTACTTATACAGTATGGATACAAATATGTTCTTTACCACCATAAGAAGATTTATGCTCTAGTACTACTCTTTTATTAGGATAGCTAAATACTGGCAAGAAGAGAAGCAATGAAAAGGATATGTGAAAAAATGCGTAGCGCAGTTTGTTGGAACTCTTGACATCAGGAAGGGCTAACTGTACCTTGTCTGAGCAGGCAACAGTCCATTGAAATAACCAGACTTTCCCAAACCCATTAGATTCTCCTCCCCTAATTAAAAGATTGTCATCAAAACTGTGAGAACCAAAAAAACCAACAGAGAGTATGAATTACCATCTTTGTCTTATGTCACACATCAGACCAAAATTCTGGCAGTATGTGTAGAGATTTGGGGACAGCAGATCTGTTAAGACTGCATCACGTTTGCCACATTGCCATAAAGTGCATGCTTTGGCATCTGGCAGAAGAATAACACAGAAAAAATTGTGGGTTTTTCAGGGTTGCTTTCAGCTAGATCAGTTCTAGATTCCAAATCACTTCACAGTCATGAACAGTGAAGAGGGAGAGGAAATGAATTGCACAGGCCAGGACAAGTGTCTAATACCACTTGTATCCACTTCCCCCTGAAACAGAATCCATTAACTTGTGTCACCAAACGATACAGATTTTCTTGGCAAACATGGAACTACACGCAAAGCCCTTATCGATCAGCTCCAGTACTGAAAGAATTCTGTCATTTCTGCAGTAGTGGATAATAGCACTAGTGGAGGGTTATTCACAGCAGCACTCACAGCACCCATTCCCAGTGAATTGAGAATAAGGACTACTTCTGCATTATTCATACATATACCTGATATGAATCACCATACCTCTTTATGCCAATGCTGCTTGTTATCTGACCTGAAGTATAGGTTCACTTCTTTCTGGGTACAGTCAAATGAAAGAGGCATCGACAGACAAGTGTATATGTGCAGGTATGGCCACATGTCTGCATGTATTAAGGATGCATTCTTTTCTTAGCTGGGCTGCTTTTCTTCCTCGCATTTGACTTGGCCTACCTTAGATACAACAACACATATGGAAAGCAGGATGGCAGATCTGTGAAAGACATGATAATGAGGCAGGGCTAGATGGCAGGCTTTAAATATCTGTTTAAATGTTCACTTAACTGGATTGAAGTTTACAAATTGCATTGTTAGCAATGTAAGGAAAGGCACTAAGTGAAATGGCTGCAGATGTGAAGATTGAGAAACTCTGTTTTAAGCTCCATGAACTGAAGCAGAACAGAAGGGAGGCAAGCACCCTTAACTCTAAAAGAGACTCCAAGATTAAAAAATGGTTAGAGTGGCAGAGGAATGGTGTCACAGATGTGTTTACTACTCTACTGTCATACACAGCACTTTTATATTTCTTTGTTGTAGCAAAACTAGGTTCTCTAGGTACCCTCAGAAAATGTGTTTTGTTTGCTCAAGCAGGGCAAGCCCCTGGGAATCTTCAATACAAATACGGCTGAGTTAGCATGAAAACTGTTGGTATTCTGAGGATCAGCAGTTCTCCAAAGGACTTTGGGCATATGCGCTAGGACGAGATTTCAGTAAAAACAAAGACATGTAGCAAGGACATACAGCTGAAAGGCTGGAGCAAAAACATGGCAAGTGCTTCAACAGACAAGTAGAAACCAAAGCCCACTGACCAAGCACAGGTAATTGATGGGTATCCAGATCAGAGAAGATATAAGAATGGGGATAAAAGGTCCACTCTGAGGGTCTGAGGAGAAATCATGCATCAACAGCCCAAACCTAGAACTGCACAGTGCTCACTCTGAATTGGGTTTCAATGAAGCACTGGTGCCAGGATGAAGAGGTAAGAGGAGAAAAGCCACTGGCAGAGACACAGACCCCAGCTCACAGTTCCAGAAGAGAGAAAGGAAAAAGGGATGCTGAAGCCACCACACAGCTTGAGAAGGTGTGCTATGGCAATAACTAATGCAGAAGGAAAAATCCTACCAAGCACACTGAAAACAATCAGCCTTACTACGTAGTGGCAACAGTGGTGCTGTTGTCTCCAGTTACTTCAAGTTTAAGCAACAGCACATCTGAGACTGACTGAACACTATCATTACACTCAACTTGTTAGCATTGCATAAATGTTGATTGTCTGCTGTTATTCTTCACTTTGACTAGGATATGAAAGAGTAAGGATCCATACTGTTATGAAATTATCATGAGCCACTGAAGCAACCTGTTACGTGTCTGTTAGAACAGTTACTACAGACCACCATGAATTGCAGTTATCCTTAAACTAAGACTTTATTTAAATGACTAGCAGCACTTTATCTGTCTAGGACTACCAAGACAGTGTCATAGCAATGCTTTGTCCTACTAAAGCTGCTTCTCTACCCAAGTGCAAGAAACTTTACCAATAAAACACAACTTTGAACCTAACAGCATGTAAATATTAAGCCTGCTTTTGAACAGCACCCAACCAACATATGCTTGATTGGAATATCCAAACTGGAAGAAAGCCGTTGTTTAGCTACAAGCATTAGGACTGCCATGCAGCAACAAAATACTTAAGTGCAATTAAATTGAAAACTCAACAGTTAAGGCAAAAATAGATCTACTACATAAAATTTTGTATCAGAATATACATAGATGTCTGTATCGGAATACATATAGAGACCACCATGATGAGACTCAAATGAGAGAACAGGAGGATACTGGTAGGTATCGGTATAGTGATGGTAATGTTCCTGGACAGACACTCTTTCTTACCTTGCCAATACCATTTTAATTTTGCCTTTACATTTTCTGGTCAAAACAATAGTTGGGTTCTTTTAAGAAAAAGCAAAAGAATATTCTACTAGAAAAACACTTCCTACATACACAAAAAAGCATAACCCATCTTCAACTGCTCTATGCTATGCCTTTCTAATCCTTTCTAGCATGCAGATGGAAAGTGTACACACAACCATTCCACACAACATGCTTTCAGTTACACAAAACTAACACCTGCCCTCTGCTGTCCAAGATGTAAAGCTGGAAGGACCTCTTCCTTTCTACAGAGCACATTAATTCTCTTTAGAAGATTAGCATCTACAGGCAGCTACATCACCTCCCAGCAAATCACACTCACAAGATGGAATATGGAGAATGAAAAACTTACAAATTCCTGCAAGGACACATGCTTGTTTTGGCTGGGGTAGAGTTAATTTTCACCACAATGCCTAGTATCAGTCTGTGTTTTGGATTTGTGTTGGACACAGGGTTGATACTATAGAGATGTTTTTGTTATTGCTGCGTAGGGCTTACACAGAGTCAAAGCCTTTTCTGCTTTTCATACTGCCACACAGTGAGGACATTGGGGGTGTATGGGAGGTTGGGAGGAGACACAGCCAGGACAGGTGACCCAAACTGACCAAAGGGATAGTCCTGACTAGATGACATCATGCTCAGGATATTAAGTGGGACAGGAGAAGGAAAAAAGGGGCAATGCTTGGAGTGATGGTGTCTATCTTCCCAAGTAACCATTAAATGTAATGGGGCCCTGCTCTGCTGGAAATGGCTGCCTGCCTGCCCATGGGAAGCACCGAATTAACTCCTTGTTTTGCTTTGCTTGTGTAAACAGTTTTTGCCTTCCTTATTTAACTGTATCCCAATTCACGAGTTTCCTACCTTTTGCCCTTCCAATTCTCCCTGATCCCACTTCTGGGGGAGTGAGCAAGTGGCTGTGTAGTGCCTGGTTGCTGGCTGGGGTTAAACCGCAACACCATGTTAAGGCAGCAAAAAGTGAGTGTGGGCCATCAAAAAGTAAGACAGTTTATGAGGGCAGCAATGTCCTACCTGAGTGTCTCATCTGTTCAGAAGCACAAAGTACTGACCAGCAACCCAATTTCTATTGCTGCTTCAGCTTATTGTGCTCATGAAAGAAAGCAGTCTATAAAATGTCATCAGTAGATAAACCGCCTTGCTNCTCTCCATCACTTAAGGAAAAGAAGAGATATATACTGCCAGGAAAGGTGATGCACAGTCAACAGAAGCATGACATATGAGCAGTGTAGAGAGGATCATATGGTTGGTCTTTCTGTAATTATGCCCAGAAAAACATTGTGTTATTATGAAACTGCAAATAGATCAAAAGGATGACTGTAAAAAAAAAAACAACAGGTAAATTCTTGTGACAGAGATTATCAAAAATAAAGAGGCTGTTTCAAGTTTTCCCTTTTATCAGTTAATTTTTACTTCAAGATAAAGAAATTGAAACTTCACAGTACAGCAGATGCCCACAATCCTATTGATAAATAAGAACTGGGTTAAACCAGCAGAATATTCATTTGGCATCACTAGAGATGTAATTGAACTTCACGAAATGAAAATACATTTTAGGGGCTGTTAAGTGCCTTTTTAGGAAAGGTATTGATTTTCTAAGCTATCATTAATTTGTTCGTTTTGAATAGAACTTTGGTCAAAGAAAATTAAAATTAGTTCCTACCATAAAAAACATCAGCCATAAAAGCATGCTTTACATATACACAGTGACTATGAGATTCATGACCCTTTAGCCTAATTTCCACTCCTCCATTACCACTGCAACTGCTCAGTACCCTCTCTCTGCATATCATTGTTAGATCAACAGTTAATGAAATCACTGACCGAGTTCAGCCAAAAACTACACAGAAGGGGGGGGGTGGGGGTTTGGAAGATGTTAAATAACAACACACCCATGAAATAAGCAGGAAGAGAAAAAGGTGAAATTATACCTATTTCTCCAGAGAGGGAGGCACCATAGTTTAGCCTGTATTTCTTAAAGGCTAATGCTTTTAATAAACATGCTTTACATATTATCTGAGGTATTACCGGTATCACAAAACTTCACAGATAAATGTCAAGACACTGGCAATATAATCAGCATGGTTAGCAGGAGTTGCTTTGCTGTCATTTTACTGGAACAAAAAGATTTTGTACATGACACAGAGCAGCGTTTGCATTTGTGAGTAAGAGTCATAGAATCATTAATGATTTTCTAATAAAAGTTGGAAATTTTAGACTACATTTTCCTTCCTCTGAAATCCTAAGACTGTTCATAATGTCCTTAATCTACCTCACAAAGTACGCTAACCTGCCTGTCAACTGTATCTACATGCAGACTGGGACACACCTGTTACACATGCTTAAAAGAGACACTTGACAATACCTCAGCACATGACCATACTTCAGCACACTTGTTTTTATTATGGTTGTCTCATCTAATATCTCTCATGCTGACATTCAAAAAAATTAAATCTGAGTTTGCCAAGCGCCACATACAAAAGTAATTAGAACCAGTTCATCCTTCAGACATTCATCTCATGATCACTGTCCCTAATTAGAATATACATCTCATTATTTCCCACTAGTTTGGCAAACTTCAACCACTGGTTCAGGTGTTCAGCTGCACACTAATTTCAATAGAACTAAATATGATACTGTGCAATTTGCAGTTTACCAACTGGCTTGAAGTAAGCTTAACAGTTAATAATTCCTAGAACAAAAGGTAAAAAGGAGCTGCTGTTAGTATCTTCTCTACTCTTTCGTTTAACACAAGGAACATGTCTTCTGTGAGTGAATTCTTCATTAGACTAGTCAGTTACTTTCAAGGAAAATAGCTGACGTTTATTAAAACTTCAGAGAGGCTGTCACAACTCTGGGTGAATTGCTGCTGTAATCAGTCATCCAATTGCTTACTGTTTGTAAGCAAAAGCACAAAACAAAACCACTGCACATTACACTTTTGAGTCTGTTCTTAGCATGGGGAGATAAGGTCAGTATTAGGTATCGTTTTTCTGGGTAATTCTTAAGGCTTAAATCAATCCATTAGTAGCTACCAGTGCTGGGCATACTCCTACATTATGCAGTCTGATGATGCAGACAGATTTGCTCCCACCTGCTGTGATTCATGCAGTCCAGTCAGATAATACAGTAGCATTATTCAACAAGCTGCAGCAAGGTAGTCTAATACTGGCCTTTCTGGCATTGCCTTCTAAAATGCAGCCACATAATGAATATTTTCAGTATAAAAAAAAGTCACATGAAAAATTATCTTACTGTTTCTTTGGTGATCTTCTTGCACTCACAGGAAGTAGACAAAATACGTTTAGAGATTTAATTATATATATATACACATACACACACATGCTCTTCTCCCTATCTCTCTAGCCAATATAAAGAAGTTACAGTTTATTTCCAACGCTATTTTTCCTCTTAGTGTATATAGGCATACTGACTCTTACTATGCCTGCAGTTTTGCTTTAATTTGAACATACTTTGTAAAGATCTCATAGCAAACTCTGCAGGTATCTTATGTAATTAATTTCTTTTCCTCATCATTATGCAATACTGCATGATGGGAAACTATGCACATATTTTGGCTTATTAACTAATGTTGCTTCCCCCAGTTCTCTCCTGAAAATCTATTTTCATTGCAGAATGCCTGTGTCAGTATTTAGAGTGTATTACACACTTCAGACTACCTCTTGAAATTAACAAGAATACTAAACCAATTTTAATTTCATTAAAGACAGTGTTAGATTAAAAGATATGCAGCAGTTAGGGATACCATTTTTTCCCCTGTTAACTTGGAGTCACATTGCCTCAAAATCAACATTTGATTCCATGAGACATTCAAGTGTACTTGACATGGAGATTGATTCTGGTGTTTGTATGGTTAATCTGCTGAGTCGTGACTACTTGTAACTGTCAAATTCTCTCCAAGGATAAATAATTAAAGCTTCTGGAAGAATAAGCACACAGGAAGCAGTGGAGATTGGATGTACGTAGGTGTTGAGGGCATTAATTTTTATCCAATCGCTGAATAAAAAGCACATTATTCATGCAACCTTGTTCATTCACTGCTACGTGACCTGCACCACAATAGAAGACTGCAGCATCCAGTGCTGAATTCAAGGCATTCAAGGCAACGAGGAAAGGACTCCAACAGTACCAGCAAGAGCAAAATGCTACACTGTAAGTGTAGCATGCAGCCTTTGGTTAATGCTTTAGCTCTTATGACTAATGCTAGAATGACACAAAAATACTTTTTCTCATAGAATATTTTTCTTTGGGTGCAGTAAAAATAGCAATTATTAGCCTTAAGGTAGAAGGACCTTTTCACTTTCTTTTCAGCATGTATCTCCCACATGTCAATGACATGATCAGATAAAAATCCAAACTCATAGCAAACAAACATAAGAATTCATTAATTGGTGAAGCAAAACAAATGCAATGCTTGTAGTATCTGTGGTACAAAACTTCTGACTAAAAATATTTCAATAAAGTGAATACTGAAAGGTGTAAAATCTACAGAGCAATTTTAGCTGTGAAGCTCAAAAAAGCCTGTTATGAGTTCCTGAGGGTTTTTAAAGCACAAGAACAACTCCCTGTTCCAAAATAGATTCCTCCGCCTTCACATTGCTATTCTTGTCCCATGTTAACTCACTACAAAGTCTATCTTCGGCTTGATGTCTCATATGCCTGTTAACTAACTACTGTTACATGTAATTGTTTATTTGCTTGAATATTTGTATACCACATACAAAGGTGAAACTCAAACAAGACTCTAGTGAAAAAATCAACACATAAATGCTAAAACTTCGTGTATCTATAAACATACATTAAGGTCCATGGTTACTGGAAAGCAAGGCACCTGCTAAAAGTGTTCATATCATCTCCCACAACTACCTACTCACTCTGGCATTTTTAAATACCAGATCAGTTACATCATTCTTAGTAGCAGATGTAACAGCTTCACATCTTATATCCAAGCAAAGGCACAAAAGATTTTAACTCTCATTTATAATGAAAAATAATGGTCTTTTAGAAAGACTTGAAAGCTGCAGAATTCTCTAATGACAAATTTGGGTGTTTGAAATGTTATCAGAATAAAAACTCATTTTATTTTTACATAAAAACAGAATTCTCCACAGATTTCAAGCATATAGGAATAAGGGAAATTAATTAGTTTCTTATTGCAAAACAAAACAGAAACTGAAAAAGGACCAAAGGGGATTTAAACACTAAAACCCCTGTTATTTAAATATATAAATAATGTAAATTTAAAGAATATAAATGCTACACTTGCAGAAAAAAAATGGATGCACATGGGAAAAGGAACTAAGGTACTCACAGTAGGAAAAGAGAAAATCACACAGGACATTCAAGAAGAGGATGAAAACAGAAATTTGGATATATATTAATGGTTGTAATATGACAAATTTAATTTAGGAATAATTGGTAAACTTGAAAATAGCAGAGTCCTCAAGCAAACACATTAAACAGACTGTCGGAAAACACAAAGTGTTTTATCCTACTGCCAGACTTACAGAGTTTGGATAAGCTCTCAGAGTTGAGAATGGTCTTTTCAAAAGCATTGCTATCAGAGAGACTTAGGAATCAGCACAAAAGTTTGGATAACAGGTCACTCCTCCTCTCCTCCACCTGCATTAAAGCTAAGGAGAGCACTGGAGAGGAAATTGAAAATGGCAAAGTTTGCCCTTTGTGCTCTTCATTGGGTCACCTTCTTCACTGAAACTCTAGTACAAAAATATATTGCTAGGACAGGACAACATGAGGTGTAATTACTCAAAAGAACATAAAATTGTCCTGTGTCCCAACGATGTAGTACTAATGGTTACCATTGTTGTAAAACATCTGCCTTACATTTTGAAGGAAATTAATCAACATTGCGATAAATCATATTATATAATTAAACATTATTAATGCTGGGAACCAAGATTACTGAGCTGCTAGGTAACATCACATTTGTGTGATGTTAAGAACTGTGTGACATTACTTGGGTGAAAATAGCTTCCCTAATGTCAATAAAGAATGTAATATAATCTCCCTCTGCAGTTTCAAAATTGAAAAATGATTAACTGGAATGGAAGAGTAACACAGGACTAATTCTCCATTTATCATGGCCAGGTCATAAAATGCTGGTCATATCCATGATAGGTTCATTTCAGGGCTTAGCTCAGGAAAAGTTAGTAACTTGGGAAAAGGGCACTGCTAATACTGCTGTAAGCCAGATTTTTTGACTGTGTATTTTATGGAAAAGAGAATATTCTCTCAATGTCCGTGGCATAGATAAAAAAAAGAAAAATATTTTCAATTTTTAAAAGCTGGCTAAGATCACACGAATTTTATAATTCATTTGTGGTATTTGTGAAAAGTCAATTCCTAGATATCACGAGGTGGACCAACATAAGTCTTTTCTGAGCAACAAATAAAGGTGATGAATGAAATCTATGAATGTTTGCTTGGAAAGTTCAGATATGCCAATGAGAATTCAATGTGTTTAAAATAGCCACAGAAAGCCATCTCAAGGATGATTATGGAATCTCAGAAGAAATGCAACGTGTCCAGAAACAGTACAACTGTTTTTATCCCACCCATATATAGCACATGTTTCTAACACGTTAATATGCAGATTGCAGGTGGGAGTTTTCAGGTTCAAAGCTAGTTTTTCCACTCAGTGGCATGTTCCCAAAATTCATTTTCAACCCACCTAATTTTAGGCACTTAGTGGAAGGGCTAAAGTTAGAAACCAAGTAATCCTAAACTCTCTCTACAGGCTATGGAAAGATAGTGATAAAGGGCTGGTAACATTTTACTGCAGCTGAATTACATCTAGTGAATGCCTGCTCGCTATTCAGACTGAAGTTATCTGCTTATTAGCAGATCAAATGTTTGAGTATTGTTCAGAACAAACAAATTCCATCTAATCGTTAAATGAGCTGTATACTTTCTCCCCTTATTCAATGTTCTCAATAGCTACTTCTGTGAACAGCAGAACTTGCTGGCCTTTTAATCATCATCCTTTCTCTGTTTATTATCTTTCTAAAGAGATAATTCTTCCTCCTTTCTCCTCTTGTTTCCTTAGGTAGCAAATAAGTAAAATCTGCTCTCTAAGATTGTAGCACAACAGAGTTGGGTTATTTTTATAACTACAGGTGAATGAGCAAATGTCCACCTAATGACTTAGATTACTTTAAAATTACCCATAGTTCCCAAATACTTTGATTAGTGTTCAATAACTTTCTATTCTTACAGCCAAAACCTCTGCTGGAAGCCTGGGAAGGTATCGTTATTTATCAATTTTACTCCAAAAAGCAAGATCTCCGACAAAGAACGTGTTGACAGTCACAGTTAAACAACTTCACAGGATGAAACAGTGAGTATTGGAAAATGGTAATAGGAAAAATAAGGGCATTTATTGCCTTTTGCATTTCAGCAACTTAAAAATATGAATACAGGAAGCCATATAGTCAGTGTATATAATGTAATGATACATCTTCCAAGCCAAATATAGTTGACTAAATCAAGGCAGAAACACGGGCTGCAACTGCAAAAATAGAACAAAGGAAATGTGGGGGGGAAAAAACCCAACAAACTCAAACCTACTTGAATTTTAAATATCTTTAGATATAATTATCTTCTGATTACTAAGTTATAATACATACATATTAAAACATTTGTTTCAGAAAAATTTAAGAAACCCACAACACCATATATTCTGAGACAAAAAAAAATATTCTTTTTCAGTTTCAGTTCTACATACCATCATAGACACTCAGAAATCTATCTGTAGAGCCTTCCTCGTTACTAGTTTCGATGTTCTGGGAAGTCCATACATAAGACACTCCAGGTATTTACCTTGCATATTACAATATTTGTCATATGTGCAGTATGCTAGCTTTCATTTGGGAAAAAAATATAATGAAACGTCTCCTTTTTTATTACATCCTATGTGAATCTGAGAGGCAACTCCACCATCAGTCTTGCAGCAGACCTTTTTTCCTCTGTCCAGGGCCTCACCACATTTACTGGAATTAATTGTGGATGTATACAGATACTACAAACACTACTATAAACACTTCAGAAGAGGTACTGTATTTTCTTACTTTCATTGTGAGAAGGTAGCAAAACTTTTGGAAGTGAAGTAATACATAAATGAATAAATTAATTAATAAAATAAATTTCACGCAATTATAAAATGGAATGATATTTCAGTTTTCTTATGAAACTTTTACTGCTCACTAGTCACTAGGATAAGATGTGCTTTGTAGAATTACCTAAGACAAACATCAAAACCAAGTAAATAAATGTTTCTCTCATTTACAATGTTTTTAAGGAGTCAGCTAAGTTCAGTGAAGCCCATTAATGAATAATATGGAAATAGAGCAAGATTACAGGAATTTGTCTCACCTGCTTTATACGGCTTATTTTAAATTCAGCAAAGCAAAATGTCTAGATTCATTTAAAACCAAACTGAAATCCTGTTACCATCCTTCTAATTCTCATCATCTTCACTATCCATATTTCAGTGACACATGTCATACACCATAACAACAGTATAGAAGACACTGCATGAAAACAGAAAGAAAAAAAGGAAACAACACCCCCCCCCCACAAAACCCAAAAAAGATCAAACAAAAAACCACCACAGAAATTTTGCAGTCAAAGAAAATCCCATGCAGCTAAACCCTCTTGAAAGGATACCTGGAATGTATGGAATGTAGTGAGGAAGTAAATGCACCTTTTGACCTGTAGGCTAAAAGATGAACATATTCTTGTTCACTCTTACAAAATGTGTCCATACTCTTTAGCATACCACTGAGAGAAATTCATAAACATCTAAGAATGCAAGGAATTTATGCATATAATCCATCTCAAATTATGAATCTACTTTCAACACTAGGAAAAGTATGCTAATATTTCATACATGCACCAAAACCAGGACTTAATACTCTACTCGGTACTGTGTATAACAGGAGAACACAGAGTATCTGCAGGAACAGAATTAAAGCCGTGTTTTTCCTGATTCAAATGGAGGAAAATTTAATTCAAAAGCCCTTTTCTGTCTCTGGCAATTATTTGCACTGGGAAAGTATTAGACCGCTGCCTTCCCAACTAATAAGTCCTGAGAATATGGTTGCATGTGTGACTGCACTGGAGCACTCCTAATTGAATGACTAAAGAGAACTTGACCTCCTCCCCACTCATATTTTCAAGCTGCAGAAAGAGGCATCCTCCAATTATAAACAGGGCAGATTGAGATGCAACAATTGAATGGTAAAGAACAATCAGCCATAGATCTCACTGAGAGTGCCATAAATATGACATTCAGCCATCTCAAATAAACTGTGCTCATGCCTACCAGATGCTAACACATCCATTTCATTTAGTTTTGCCTTCTGCACAGTGAAAAATATTGTAATTTTGTAGTAATTACTGTCAAACTCACAGCTCTAATTATATTCCGCCATTTTAAAGTGCTTGCATATGCATTTAATGCTTCCAAAGATGTCACCCTAAATACTGACATTTTCAGTTCATTCTCAGAAGATATACAGCATTAATAGCCAATGCAATGGCACTTTAAAACAAATCACCGAGGAAAGTAAGGTTCAAGCAAACATTTTTGCATTTTAAAATCTGAGGTACACTTAATGTGTATCTAAGGTACACTTACATGTACAGTACATTTCTATTTGCATTGTTGCTAAATACCCAACTTCTTCCTTTTAATCTGCTTCATGCAGCAGTAAGAACTCTGACAGCACCAAAATGCATGTTGCATGTTGAGGAACTGCTGAGTTTAGACTACACTTCAGGCTCTTCCCCTCTATCTTTATTTTGGTCACCATAGAAGTGAGCCAAACACAAGGGCAAAAATTAATATGATCCTTTTACTGTCTAAATTCTCTTGTGCTTTGAATTGCCATAGTAGAGTAGGTTCAACATTTGGTTGCTAGATTGTACAATCCATATTGCAATTTATATACTCTCTTAAAAAATTTAATCTTGAACAACAGTTGGAGCAAAACATATCCTTATCCTGTAACAAGTTGAAACTGGAATATACAAAACATTCCATACTGATAAAACCATATGTCTTCAACTAACGTGGTATTTATAAAAGCTCAGTCATATGATTGGCTATATTAAAAAAAAAAACCACAACATATTTAAACATATCTAAAGCCTTACTACCTAACTTATCTCCTGGAAGCTTCACAAAACTCACATTGCATAAGGTACTCTGAAAGAGGGCAAAGTGCTGTATTTCAGCAGTCATGAGGAATATGTGCTTTAGAAAATTTAGGTAAACTATGGATTTGTTTAAGCACCTCTATCAGTCTGATTGGTGAGGAGCCTTGCTACTACTTAATGCCGTTCAGGAAGACCTTTCCCTCTCACATCCCACCACATCGCCAGGAAGGAGCTGACTGCACTGGCAAACCAATTCTGTAACAATGTTAAACCATCACATTCCCAATGCCTACACTCAATCCGGTGGCTCTATTTTACCTTTTGAGAAAGTACAATATTGAACACCCTGAAGGTTAATTTCTTGCACTCTTCCAGATATTGAGTTGAGGGCTTAAATAAGGGGATCTAGCTTCAAGTTAATTAAAGGCTGTCATTTGTTGTTGCTAATTTACAGTAATTGGCTTTGGTTATGTACTGATTAGATAAATGAGAGCACATGTTTAACTAACAGATGATACATTACAGGACTGTTTCCTTTTATCATCAATCATATGGAGCATTTCTTATAACAGGTTTATTTTAGCATTATGCCATTCCAAAATTCTTCTCTCAGATCTTTTTTCTCCCCTTGTGGCTCCATATGCTGATTGAAAAAATGTTAAAAGGTACCATGGTAACGCTTGCTATGCTGTAAGACATATTGAAGAAAGTTTTCAGACTCCTCAGGCATAACTAAGACATTAAAAATTGCACAATAATGTCAGAAAAATACTCCAGAGATATAGTGCTAGTATCCAGAGATACTATTTTGAGATTTCATAGACTTGTTAATTATATATATATTTTACATTAAGAAATTATAATACACAGTGAGCAGAAAAAGTGTCCCTAATGAAGGGCAATTTGGTATTTCACAGATGCAACACATTTTGCTGATTAAAATACCGTTCAAGTGATCTCAGAGTGTGAACTGGCAATTTTGAAGTCTAAACTTCACTGAGTAGCATCCAACTACTGATGCCAATGATCAATATCATTAAAAAACAAATTTAATATATAAGGATTAATTTTGAGGGACGACAGGTTAATGTGGCTGAAAATTCAAAAGCACATAATGTTTTTTTCTTTATGAAAGTCCATCTCTGTTATCAAAGACCTAGATGACCACCTAAACTGTTTAGACTGCTCTTGTTGCCTTAAAAATCAAACTAACCCTGTCTTCACTGGGGGCTCCCTTTCAGCAGCACAGATTAGTAGCTGATATCAAGCAGGAGAAAACAGCATGGTCAAGCCAGTGCACTAATGCCATATGCAGCCTTTCAGCTCATAGGAAAAAGTACACATCTAAATCCATACTATGCTTGCACATTTCTGCCAACTGGAGCCCACGAAGAAAGAACTCCATCTCCTGTTTTCAGGCTGGATAATGAGTCTGAGTTCACACTTATTATTTAATTTTCTTTCAATTGCAAACCCACCGCACATATGAATAGTAATATATAACAGTAATAACACAGCAGTGTCTTCTGCATTTTTCCAATGGGACTCATTTCAGATTTGCTTTGCATTATGCATATATACAAAATGGTAGACCTGACGACACAACGTCTCTGAAATTCATTTCTTCTGAAATGAAATAAAATGTTTCCTATCTGCCAAGACTCAAACTCCAAGTATAACACTGTCTACCCAAAGCATAGTAATTTTTGTAAGCAGGTTGTGTAACACTGTGTTGTGTAACAAAAAAATAAAGCGACTTCATCTCAAACAACAATTAGTTTACTCAATGTCCTGAAACACACACCCCTTACTCCCATTTTTATTTCTTGTATCTTCCCAAAACAGATTTTAAAGTCCAAAACCAAAGCACATTCTCAACGTTGTATACATTTTATGGCTTCTTTAAAAAGTACTGTTCCAGATCTATAGCCTTACCATATTGCAGTTGCAAACCAAGAGCCGTTACGATATCTAACCCAGTTCTTTCTGGCATATAGCTGTAGCATTTGATAGCAAAGTTATACTCTATTGGAAAGCTACATATACCAAAGACTTAGCAATGATTTTAATATATTGATTTATAAATTAATTTATTTACCTTATGTGAGGTAAATAAGCAAGGTAATTTATGAGGACCCTGAAAGGGGAAGCTCTGATCAGGTTTTTATGAGTATGGCAACTGTGTGTTACAAATAGTGAACTGTGTGTTCAGTAAAAATGTGTCTGCCGTTTCCACACCCACAGTCACTTCCACAGAAGATAAATTTATGACACACTTTGGCCAGTCCTTGGTCTGTGCCATACAGGAATGGAGAGCCCAGGATGCATTCTGGCAGGCATATCCTACAGGCATTGATGTACACACAGGTCCACAGTGCAGATTCAGCTGAAAATGTGAATCGAGCTTACACATCCCCATCCCTCCCTCTGCCTGTCAAACACTTGCACTGCAGTGGTTATGGTTACCAAGCACCTCATTCCAGAAGGCATGTAAAGAGACAAATTAACAGTATTTTTTTTCTGTCTTCAGAAAGAATCAAGCTATTATTTCCCACAGCCTTTAATATTTCATCTAAAATTAAAATCAACACGGCCAGCAGTAAGGATTTTTTTTTTTTTTTTTAAATAGGCAATTCATAAAGTCTGAACTACCAGCAGTACTTTGAGAATCAGTGCATCTTACAACCTCTGTCCTGTAGCTGAAAGCAGGGAGAGTCATGAGGGTTCTAGCTCTGTACAGCTGGTAGCATGAGTGGGACCAGTCAGTCAAAAGTGGCATTGCTGTGCCAGAAATACAGGCGATTCCAGCATCACAAATGGGAGGTTGAGTTTGAAAAACAGTTGGGGGAGAAGGGAAACTGAAATCCCTCTAGCTCCCCCTGTAAGCTGGCACAAAGTTCAGGCAGGGTTTGAACTTACAGTAAAAGACAAAAAAGGAGGTATTGCAGAAATGACAGTTCTAAGACACAGGTGGAAAAAGCTACTGTCAGGGAAAAGCAAGGACCACCAGCTCCCTAAGGGAAGGAGTGCTGGGAGTCCAGTGTGATGACACAGCAGGTTTAGGGTCCTGGACCAGGCACAGGCATGCCTCTGACATAGACAGAACTGAGCTCACGCCACACCCAGCTAGAAGCAGCTCCTGGCAGGCTAGGCTTGACACCGGCGCATCCTCCCCATGGCGTTGCCTGGGAGCCTCTTCCCACCACTGTTACCAGTGGGAAGGGGTCACCAGCAGCTGCCCTGACTCAGCCACCACAGTCAAGTCCACACAAAGGGAGGCAATGTTCCCACAACTCACAGACCACAACGAAAACACTAGAAAACACCACTGTATACAAGAATGGTTTCCAAATCTGCAGTCCATACTTTGAACCTCTATAATAAAAAGACTATGCACCAAAATAAAAGCTTTTAAAAATTATTTTCAAAAAAACGGTAGCCCCAAGGCCTCACATTTTGAGCCTGCATGCCTCTCTTTCAGTGATTATAGGTTTCTGGGAGGAACACCAAGATGGAGGAGCTGCATTACCAGACTAAGCCAGCAGAAGCTTGCAGTTCGGTGTGCTCCAGAATGAGAGAAAGCTCACAATACGCATCTAAATTTCAGTAGTGGAATAAGATGTAAAAATACTTGAAAAATATTATGAAACAAAACATGTGCTGACATTCGATTGTTCACTTATATCTTAGTCCAAAATCTGCTGAGATGGCTAAAGACTTTTCACCGCTTCAATCAAGTTCATATGAATAGTTAAGAGGTGGGAAGGGAAAATCCCATTTTTAGCACATCTGCAAGATGGCAAAACAGGACCTGACTCAGTATCCATGACAACACCACTAATATTTCGCTAAAAACATGAAAAGGCATTAAGTTTTAATACCTGTAAAACAAGATGAATCAGTTTGCCTGTGTTTCTCTTCTGTGAATTTTCTGAACTTTTTTTTTTAAGGTAAGCCTGTAAATGCATGCATGTAATGGTCTAAGATTCAAGAGTAGTCAAGGAAGACTTTAGTCAAGGATATTCTTAGGAAAACTAATAGTTTAGGGCAGAGGCAATGCCCTTCATTATATATAGGGATACTGCTCTAAAAACAGAAAAACATTTCAAACTGAGCATATTTCCAATATACGCCATTTTTAGAGATGAAGTTATCTGAAGCAGGCTCTTTTTGTATCAGATTTGTAAGATGGCTCCATGAACAAATGTTCTGAATGAAATGCAGAGGTGAATTTGATTAATGATTTTAGTCTGAAAAGGAGGAAAGACAGGTTCGGACAAAACGTATTTCCAAGTAGAATCCTCTTCCCATCTATGTTATGACTGTTAAATTATTTTCTGTACAGATATTGCATGATGTATAATGAAAGAGTTTAACTGATGGATATTTTTCTTTACATGAAAGACTAAAAAGCTGAAGGAAGGTGGAAGGAAGATGTGTTGAATGCTAAGAAACTAAAAATATGTATACTTAATTGTGAATTATAAAAGAGGTTTACCTGCCAAGACAAAACCAAAATATTGTGTAACCCCTGCAATAGATGACTTTTCAGTATGTAAAATAAAGAAAGAGAGGAGTCACCAGGAACACTCAAAGTGGAGACATGTAAGTAGGGAATGAAAAAAAAAATAGAATTAGCTTGCAAAATGCAGGATTCAAAATCATGGAAAATAATTCAAATAGCTACCCAGTGCAAGGCAAATATTTTGAAATAGGCGAAGCTGAAAATGACCACTGGAGAACAACAAATTAGATGAGTTTCCTTAAAGTAAAGAAACAGACTGAGTGAAGTTCTGGCATAATATATTCTTATAGGAAGAGAAAGCATGAATAACCACAAATGACTGGCAAAATCACCTCAGGAACAGTGTATTTCTTACAGTACATATTTATCCCACAGAAGCATGGTAAGTACTGCTGTGAACTTAATGAGGATGCTCATAATAAATATAAACCATTTAGGTCCATTCATTGGATCAGGGACAGGACAATACACTACATATCCAAGAAAGATAGTTAAAACCCAAAAAGACATAGGAAAGATTCAGGCTGGGGAAAATACAAAAATATTAGTGTATGAAAGCAAAATTAATTGTTCCCAAAGTTTCTGAAAACTAAGTTTTGTTTAACTCCAATTAAATAAAGGCTTGATTCAAGATGCCAGGAGAAACTGACACCAGTTAAACGTGTTACATTTCATCCCAGTTCTACCAGTGGTCCAAAAAGACCACAGCCCTGGGCCTGACTTTTCACTGAAGCTTTGGTGCCACACACAGAACGCAGAAGGGAAGGGAAAATCTGCCACGTGTGTAGGTGGCTCCTCAAAATGGGGAAACCTTGCTGTCTGACAGGAAGACATTTAACATTTTTTATGGTAAAGGGGTGGGAACTCCGGTCCTTTATGTTCATTTTATGACATTTAGATCCTCCTGCCTTCCAAACCTTTGTAAAAGTTCCCACACTGTGATACTGGTAATAAGCACAAGAACTGCTACTTTTTGAGGTGAAAATGTAGGTGTTCCCTGCCCATTATCTTCAAAAATTTTGTTATCATCCAGTCTTCTTCAAATGGGAGCACACCAATTAATATTGCCTTAACCAAAACCCGCAAGTACTGGCTTTGAAAGATAAGCTTGTCATTTACCATAAGATCAGTGAGCCCTCCAGTGGCTATTTTAAACCTTAAATTGTAACAACCATAAGAAAAATATTTGTATGTATGTGGTTTACTCAGATTACCTTGGATTTCATTTGTAATCCATCATCTTCTAGTACTTTAAACAACATTTTAAGCAACCTTTATAATATTTGCAAACAGATGTATTTTAAGCTCACAAACACTCTTTCACTCCTGTGTATGTACAAAATTTATAAGTGATACATTTTAAACATTTGAGTAACTTCACAGAAATCAATGACGAATATTTCTGTAAGCGGGGGAGGGGGTG
>VZTJ01003579.1:389871-421414 GCA_013397795.1 Orthonyx spaldingii
AGGCGGCCGCGGCAGGGCCGCGCCGGCGAGGTAAGGGTGGCGGCAGCGCCCGCAGTCCCCTGCCCCCTACCCACCCGGCTCTTTCCGGCGCGGAGGCGCTCTCCGGGAGCCGGCGGGGGCGGATCGCCTCGGCCCGCGCCGAGCTGCCGCTCCGCGCCCCGGGGGCCGTTCACTAGCCCGGGCCGGGCGCGCCGGTTGCCCTTAGACTTCCCTGGGTAGGGTGGCTCCCACCGCGCCTTGGATCAGCCTGTGGTTCAGGACAGGGAGGAGAGTCCTTCTGGAAGGTCAAAACCGGGGGGGAGGGGTCGCTCAGGTTGGAGCACAGCGAGTCGCTTCCCACCGCTTGGGATGGGGAACTCCAGACATTACTTCCAGTGAGCTCAAGTTTGGAAACCTCTTCTCATTCAGAGTGGAGGGTCTGCTGCAAGGACAGGTAGACATCCCAGACATTCTAGGGGTGGGTGCCCAGATTCTAACCAATAGCAGTAGTGTTGTGCACATGAAACTATTACCTGGTCAGGTTCCGGGGTCCCCATGAAGAGCCTACAGTCACAGTTGCTTCCTGCGTGTTTGGGTGACATGGCAGTAAATACTTCGAGTCTCATTGAATTGTCCTTCCATATATACATACCCACTTTAAGTCGATGGTAATTCAGAACAAGTGGAAAACTTGCCTTAATAAGTTCGTGTTGTGCTAGGAACAAGAAGGCTATAAAATGCTCATTTCAGACAGGCTACATTAAAGTACAGATGTGCACAAAGACGTTGTTACATGCTTTCAGAGTCTGATGAACAGCAATGCTAGTATATTTATGCATTTAGATTGTACTGTTCAAGTATGAAGTAAGAATTTGTATATTTGCATTTACTGCATCTTATTTTAAGCAGGGCTCTGTCTTTTACATAACTGACCTTTTTGAGTATTTCATGATAAATGAGGGTATAAAATGACTTTCCAGAGCAGTCACATATTTCTTCGAATTCTTTGGTTTTGTTTTCAGCTTATTTTTCTATTTCTTTTTGGTGAACTTTATTGATTTGCATGTTTTGTTAGAAGAGAGCAAGCTAACACTTTCCAATGACAGTTAAACTCACAAGACTGAGTATTTTTCACTTAATAACATTAATCTCCAAATGCATGTAGCCAAAAAACGTTTTGTTTCTCAGGGCATCAAGTTGTCAGCAGAGGTCAAACCATTTGTTCCAAAACATGCGGCGGTAACTGTGGCATGGTCAGAACCCTCAGAAGCATGTGTCTTTCCTAGGTACTTAACTACATGCTACCCATTTGTTCAGGAACCATCTTTGGATAAGTATGTATATTTTCTGAATCTTATTTGTTGGGGGATTTTAACCTTCTGGTTTTGGACATTGAGTACTCTTATGAAGTCACAGTTCCAATACATTATTAGTCCAACTGTAGAAACAATTCTGCATTATCTTCATGGTTTAGTTTTTTACATTTATGTTCTCTGGGCATGTATCGGGTACCTTGTCTTTTGCTCACAAGGGTTTGTGTTGTTACAGAGCATTAAGGAGGATTTGGTGGTGTATAATGATTGGTCAGGTTTCTGTGTGTTTTGGAAGGAGCTGAATCCAGTCCTTGGATGAAAGAATGGTTGTGTTATGACCGGGCTGAGGTAGATGTAATTGTGCCCAAGGAAAAAGATTCTTCAAGAAGGTTTCTCATCCTGTAAAGTATTTAATATATGGGGCCTCTCCTGGATCTCCTCTACACAACCTGTGCATCCCCGGAAAGGCTGTTTTACTGAAAATGCTACAGATTTCTGAAAGTTTTAGGGTTTTTGTATTAAAGCCCAAGAACGGTGTTCGTGGTAGACTTATAGAAGTATTTTTTAACCCAGAACAAACTAGAAAAAAGCCTACATAGTAGGATAGGAAATAATTGAGTCTTGTAAGAATCTGATGATGTTACATAGTTCTCTCATTGCTTCTCAGGACCCTGAGCATTGGATTAATTAAACAATTGCTGCAAAGTTAGTGGTGTTTCCTTAAAAATTCAGAGCATTAGTGAACACAATCGTTCTAGGCCTTCATTTCATCCTACAGGAAATCTCAGTATTTTCAACCTGTTTTCATTTGTACTAGAAGTTTAACGTTGAGGTGAGTATGGCCTGTTCTGTGCATTGGAGAAAGCCCACAGCATTAGCCTTAAATCAATTACTATCAAAAAACCCCAGCGCAGACAACAGTAGTCTTCTAATGAGTGTTTTGCTTTGTTGGGACTGAGACATAGTTATATTTTTGAGTCTTATTTGGTATATTTCTTCTTTGTGTGTAAACTGATTAAAAGCATTGTTTTGACTGCATTCTATCAGAATTGCAACAGGCAGTATGAAGTGTGTTATCTGAAGTCTCTTGTACTGGTGGGAAAGTTTCTCTGTTATTATTTACGCAAAATTCGAAGGTTGACAGCTACATGGTTGAACAGCTTTAAAAACTGAGTGCAACTTTCTGAAGCTGAGAAATTTCTGTTCTCCCTAGTCAAATCTGGACTCTACAAGTATATATTTTCTGGATAAAGGGTATAAGGAAATTGAAAGGGAATTTTTGAGCATGCATTTGAAGGAAAGAGGCATGTCCCAGACATGTTGTGTTTTCATAAATTGTGATGGTTACATGCAGGTCAGTTAATTATTATCTTGTAATTCTACATTGTAGTTCTTACATGTTTTATATGCCATAAAGTGTTATACTCCTACTTCATTATTGACATTTTAGGACAGGAATGTTTGGTTTTTTACAGTCTAGTATGTGATGCATGTCATGTCCTTACACTGTGCTTTTGGTTTGTTTCACAAGAAAAAACTTACTGAAAATAAGCATGAAGAATCTCAGTAACCTTAAACAGCCATGAGAACTATAACTGCAAAGCAGACTAGCTTTGAAACTTGGAAATGGGTAACATCTGTGTTTTAAGATATTTGCTTAACTACATGTTTTCCCAAAACAAAATTAATTGTTTTTAAAGAAGTCTGTAGCAGTGAATAAATACGTAATTGAAATAACATGGAATAATTTTATTTTGAAATAGAGCTTTCTTGTTAAACAAATTAATTAGACAAGGAATGTGTTTGTCTAGGCAACAAATAGGTGCTGAAGACTTGTCCCAGGATGACTTTTAATTTCTTTCTCAATATCCATCACTTAGTGTTCTGGGAGATCCTGCCTTCCGTGAATACTCCAGCTGCTCTTACTCACCTGATGTTGTTGCAAATGTGTATCCAGTAGCTGGCTCACAGTATCAGTCTAACAACTCATCACACTATAATGATTCAGGAATAGTCAGTGCATCTGCTGAGCAAACATATCCAGTCAGACAAGAAAGTAAGAGTCTTTCAAAGGTGAGCAAATTTGTGGTTTTTGAAAATTGGTATTAAATTCTTACTTTAAATCAATCTTTATAAATGTTTGGTTCATACTTTTAAAGTGAATCATCACTCTTTCTTCTTGTAATGGTCATGAATGGCTTTTAAAGAGGATAGTAGCATAGTGTGCCCAACTTCAGAATACTGAAAAGTTTGTGGAATTCTACGCTTCAAATGAATACAGTTTTTCAAGCAGCATTTTTGGAACATGAGGGGAAATAGGTTTTTTTCTCAGAAAGCAGCATCTAAAGGGGCGGGGGGTGAAAGGCCATTCATCTGTGAGCTATACTTTCTTTCTTTTTTCACTGTTTGGGCTTGGGGGGAGGGGAGAAGGGCTTTTTCTAAGCCCAGTGGCAGCTTCCGTGAACCTGACTTAAAAGAAACCTGGTGTGTGTAATCATCTGTTTGATTGATAAGTGATAAGACCACTTCTGCTGTTGAAGGATTCCCAAGACTTGTTACAACTTGAAGACAGTCCACAAGAAAGGAGGAGCTTGTGTTACTGTGGAGAGGGAAGAAGGGTTCATGTTAGAAATGTGCTCTTTTTCAGTCAGAAGTAAAACAGATGTTCAGTAAACATCTTCAGTCATTTTTGTGTGTGTCTGTTTGGGGATAAATTTCCTGAAACTTGCAAAATATTTGCAAACGAAAAATAGACAAACCTCTCAAAATAGAAAAGGGAAAAAATCCTAATGCATTATAAACTCATTTCCCTATGTGGTTGGACATTGTGTCTCTTAGATTTGTAAAACTGTTGTTGTTTCCAGCAGTTTCATCTAATCTGTTCTGCAGTCACATCCTTCTGGTGGACCTTATTCCCTAGGCAGAGACCTGGTAACTTCACTGTGGTCAAGCCTGTGTAGAGCAGATGTAAGACTAGGTCCTAAGCATGCCTTACTAGACATAAGATACAAAGTCTAGACACCTAAAATTATTAGTTTTCTTGCTGAGAGGGGGATTAAGAGCTGAAGCTGTCTGGGGAGAGGATGAGCTCAGCATTAGCACAGGTGATGTAATACAAAAGAAACTTAGTTAAGCTTCTGGGAGGAGTTCTGCGGTCTTTGTAGGGGCTTTGTCTGAGCCTTGTACTGTTTTACAGTCTTTTTGTAATTTTTCCCTGTCATATATTTTTTTGTGAACTTCAGAGGAATGATTGATCTTTGCAGCTTTGCATTAATTTGATCATGTCTCCAAATGTTTTAATAATTTAGCTTTGGAGATCAAGAAGTGCCTTGTCCTCCCACTTAAGAAAACAGTTTTGCTGCCAGATGTACTTTGAATTTAGTCCAGTGTCCTGTAATCAGAGTTAAGCCATTCGTCTAGGCTGGTATAGTCTGGTTTGCATAGATGCAAACCTGGTGCTTGTTCCTCACTTGCTGATTCCTAAGCCCAACTCTGCCAAACTGTTTCGTGGAAGAATCATAAGATTTTCACGACTGTGCAGTATGGGTGAATGTGTGTCCTTTACAGCGATCATGTAGGTGTGTCTTCTCTAACTACTTTGCTCCATGTTTTTTGGATGTTGTGACACCACTCTTACACAGTGTTGCCCATGATGCACAATTTAGCCAAGACATTGCATGCTTTTAAGATTTTAGCCCTGTTCTAGAAGAAACTTTGTTTTAGAAAATCAGACTGGATGATTTAATACCAGACAATTTCAAATTATTGGAGATGCTCTGATTAATGAGATCTTAAAAGTGCAGTTGTCTAGAAGCATATGTATATATCCAGCTTACTTGGGCTATAATATATGCTAAAAATGGCACAAGTAACAAGCTAGATGAAATTAAATAGTGCATCTCTAAATGTCTGTTTCTATTTTTATTGTTTACTTGTGGTTATATTACTAACTATTTGTATTGTATTAACTTGATGATCAAACACCAGATGCAGAGGTGGTTAACTGTAACTCATGGCAAACTTGCTAGCTTTACAAAGTTTAAGTAAAACCAGCTAAATATGTTGCAAATACTTGCAGCAGAGGAGATCGAAAGAAGGTGAGAAAAAGCTGGACAAGAAAAGGCATGATGGAGGTGAATCTTCTGTCAGAACTGTGAACAGGACGTCATTCCAGACATCTACATGCAGCAGAGATTCCGTGAAGCCAGGTACAAACATGTTGTTTGGTTATAAATACATGGAATAGATGCAGAATGGTTGCTTGTGCAATACGCTGCAGTTTGTGACTATTTTTCTAAATCCAGAATAGTTAAGGAAAAAGATAGATACCTTTTCTGTGTGACTCTTTTGAGAAGGAATGGTAACCTGTCTTTTCCTGATGGAACAAATTCACATGAACTGATATAAAAAATTTCTAAAACAAGCATCCGAATTTATAGTTGCCTGTTGAGTTAGTGTTGTGTATGCATGTTGATTATAATTGCTAGCTTTTTTTATTTAATATGAGCTGCGCATAGCAACAGTCCTCGTGATGTTTAATGTAGTTATATTAACTAGTGTACTATAAAGTTTACCTAGAAGTGATCACAAGCAAGTTTAATTACTTAGACTTTACATACTTTATTTAGACAGGTTCAATAAAACTACAAACAAGAAGTCAACTGAAACTCCAAAACCAGAGTGTCGTCCTGTGCCCACATTTGAAACTAGCATTCTGGATTTCCACCAGTCACAGAGTTTGGGAAGCAGTGAGATACTGAATGTACACCATAAAAGTGCACCAGTAAGTTTGGTGGAAAGTGACATGGTTTCCTTAGTCAGTCTCACATGTCTCTTCTGCTGAACAACGAGGTTAGCCCATGCTCACCCACATTGCAGAACTCATAAAAATAACGTTTGTCAAAAGTACAAGCATTCCTGAATGCAAGTATTTTGCATTCAGTGTGGCTGTTTTAGACCTATTTAAGTACCTTGTGAGCAAGGAGGTTCAGAGCTAGAGGTTTTAGGGCTCTTCTTCAAGATGGTGTTGTCAGTGCTTGCTGTCTCTTACTCTTTCTTACTGTTCTTTCCTTGTCTGTGCTGCCCATAGAGAGAGGAAAGCCAGGTACTACTAGAACGTATATATGTACTGGTGTGGTCTAGATTGCCTATAGAGACCACATATATTCCTGTAGATTCTTAGCAGCTTACTGTTTTCTCTTTCACCTAGAAACAAGAAGTAAGCAGTCCTTTATCCCACTAAAAAAAAAAAGTCTGAATTGTTGTATTTAATTGCCTTCAGCTAAAGGTTAAAAATAAAAAGCTGAATTTGAGAAGGAGAAAAAATACAGTTGAATGTTATTCTTTATTTCCTTCTTTCCCTGTTCGTTAGTAAACAAAATACTGAAGTATTCAGCACTATGTCACATATATTGAATCAAAGTTTTCAGTAGTGATTAATGATTCTGAAGGATCCAAAGAGAATAATATGCCTGATGCATATGAGTGGAAAACTGTCTGTAATGAAAAAAGACCTTTCTGCTAACCCTTGAGTTTCATTTTTCCTTACTTGTTTGAGTTTGATGATAGAATTTGTTTTTAGCATACATGAAACATCAAAATATTTCCGTGTTTGTTGTTAGATCATTGTTTTGATGCTTTTGTAAAATACAAGAAGGCATAATCTTTTTTGTACACCAGTGAAGAAACACCTGCTCAAATTTCATAATACCATAGGCCTGAAATGACAGTTCAACTAAGACAAGCACAGAAAGACTAAAAAGACTCCTATGCCTTTATCTGTAGATGGGTTGAGGATTTTTTAGCTTATGGTGGGTTCTGTTTAGGTCAGTGATTTTAATCCTATTATGATACCAAACCATCTATTTTGCAGAAAGATACTTCTGCAAAAAGCAAAGCTTCACCAAAAGCTTCAGATGAAGCAGGAGCCAATTTAGTTCCCTCTTCATTTGATGGTAGAGGTAAGTTCTCCAAACAAAAATTATTTGCCTGCATTTTTAACTGCTTGCTTGCAATCTCATCAGTTTGGAAACCTAAAGTGTTCTGAGGATCTGTTGATGTGTAAAGTGAAAAAAAGAATTTAGGAGCAAGCTCATTATAAAAGGAAAAAAAAACCCCAAAATAATGCTGTATCACTTTCTTTCAAATGAGGTGACCACTTATCGCTCATTCTTGCTCATATATTTCATCAGCTGGGATTGTAGAATTGAAGAATTACTTAGTTTGGAAGAGACCATAACCCTAACGCTGCCAAGTCCACCACTAAACCATGTCCTTAAGTGCCAAGTCTCCACATGTTTTAAATGCCTCCAGGAATGGTGACTCAACTACTACACTGGGCTGCCTGTTCCAGTGCTTGATAACCTTTTTGGTGAAAAAATTTTTCCTAATGTCCAATCTAAAACTGCCTTGCAAAACTTTTTGCAACTTGAAGCCATTTCCCCTTATCCTGTCTCTTGTTGCATGGGAGAAGAGGCCGACCCCCACCCGGCTGCACCCTCTCTTCAGGTGGCTGTGGAGAGTGATTAAGGTCACCCCTTGAGCCTCCTTTTCTCCAGGATAAACAATCCCAGCTCCCTCAGCAGGACCTGTGCTCCAGACCCTTCACCAGCTTTGTTACCCTCCTCTGGACACGCTTCAGCCCCTCAATGTCCTTCTTATTGTGAGGGACCCAAAACTGAACACAGGATTTGAGGAGTGGCCTCACCAGTGCTGAGTACAGGGGGACAATCGCTGCCCTGGTCCTACTGGCCACAATATTGCTGGTACAGGCTAGGATGCCATTGGCCAGCTGGGCACATCTGGCTCATGTTCAGCAGCTGTTTACCAGCATCCCCAGGTTCTTTTCCACTGGGCAGCTTTTCTGCTGCTCTTCCCTAAGTCTGTAGCACTGCATGAGATTGTTGTGACTGAAGGACAGAACCTATCATTTCACCTTGTTGAACCTCGTGCAATTGGCCTCTGCCCATCAATCCAGCCTGTCCAGATCCCTCTGCAGAGCCTTCCTACCCTCCAGCAGATAACACTCCCACCTGGTTTGGTGTCATCTGAGAAGTTGCTGAGGGTGCACTTGATCCTGGTCATTGATATATTACACAGGACTGGCCCCAGTACTTACCACAGGGGACAGTAAAGAAAACTGGCTCCAACATTGAGTCTCATTCTGTTGTTTCATTGATGCTGAAGATAAAATATATCTGTAGCCTCTCACATTGTTTCAAGTGAGAAAAGGAACATGTATTGGTTATTGGAAGTCTGTTGAGTCATATGCAGATTTTTTCTGAGAATAAATAAGAGACAGATATTTGATCAGTCCTTATATGCAGATTTGTTTTAAATAGCTGGCACTCTAAAGTTTAGTATATACCTAAAATTTATTCTGTGTTATATGGTATTTCTGTTAAGAGGACCGTAGTGCCAAAGCACCTCCCGTCTAGGTGTGGGGATGAAAAGGTTTTTTTTTTTAATTCCACAAGCTATCACATGGCTAGTTTCATGTGGAAAGAGTTCTGTTAATCAGGACTTTGCCTTGGAGGCATCACATACATTAAGATTGAATTGTCTAAGTGCCTCTCACTGGATTTCTGTGCATACACAGACACGCACCAGTCTGAACAGTTTGGTCCTTATCTTTCCAGTAACGTCAGTAAACATTCTGAAAGGACAGGTTAATCTGCTGAAATGCCATGGAAGACCTTCTAAAGATAAAGTTATTCCAGAAATTTTAAAGTCATCTGATAGTGGGGGTTTTTTCTGTTAAATACTATTCTCAATTCTTATCCCTGAGAATAAAGTAGCAGTTCCTGGTGGGTTGACCGTGGCAAGCAGGCAGACTCCCACTCAACTGTTCTCTGACTCTCCCTCATCAGCAGGACAGGAGGAGAAAATAAGATAAAAAAACTTGTGAACCAAAATAAGGACAGGGAGATTGCTTGCTTGCTTGCCAGGCAAAACAGACTCAACTTGATGAAGATTAATTTATTGACAAATAAAAGTAGAGTCAGATGGTGAGAAGCAAAACCAAAACTAAACCCACTTTCCTCCTACCCTCTCTACTTCCTAATATCTCCTCCTTGCCCTGAGTGACACAGAGAAACAGGGGCCACTCTGCCACTTCTTTCTGTGCAGGGTTGCAGGGGCACAGCAGCCTCACCATGGTCTTCACAGGGGCTGCAGGGGAATCTCTGCTCTGGTGCCCGAGCACTTCCTCTCCCTCCTTCTGCACTGACCTTGGTGTTTGCAGGACTGCTGCATTCATGGTTTTTCTTATCATTCTGTATTCCAACTCCTGCACGTGTTATTCACTCTTTCTACATAGGCACCACCAGCATGGTTGATGGGCCCAGCTGGGATTGGTGATGGGTCTGTGTTGGAGCTGTCTGGGGCTGGCCACATCCATCTCCTCACAGCAGCTACTGCACACTCCCCCCGCTACCAAAACTTTGCCATCTAAACCCATTACGCTATTTTGTTGTTCAAGGAAAGTTTTTCTAGTTCTTAAGAAAAATCTAGATTGTGTTCTATGTTTGCATTGTGTTACGTTTATTTACAAAATTAATTTTGTCTTTCAAAACACTGATACACCTCAGTGTTAGTGGGTGACATTCTTGCACACTGAGGCACATGGGGAAGTATTTCAGCTGGTACCTATGCCTGTAACACATGGAAGTTTTTAGAAAGTAAAAAGTACTGATGTCACTTTGTGCATGAAAGCTGCATGACTGATAGGAGAAATATTAAAGGAATTTTGGATATAAACATAGCAGGAATTTCAGTATTTTGAAGATGAGTGTGGGAGTATGGAGTTAGTATGACACCGTACAGATTTCCAAATACAATTTAATTGGGTTTATGTATATAGTGTTGGACAGTATATGGAGTAGTTACAATTCAGGAAAGCTTGCTGAAGAAATAAAATGTATGTTTTATTCCAGTCCTTTATCAGAAAGAATATGGCTCTGCTTTGTTTGCTAGGCCTTGATTCATTAATTACTGATCCTTTTTCTTTTGAGTTTGAGTATTTGAGGACTATTTTTGAGACATCTTTGTGTTTACTTTTTTCCCAATGTCATTTTCTGAAGCACCTGCAGATGGCTCTGCTCAGCCACATGTGTCTTGGGCTGTGGTACTTTCGCAGCCCCCAAAGAAAATTGTCTCATCACCAGCATCTGAAGGTCTTTCCGGAGGCAAAGGGAACCAAGAGAGTGAACCAACGGTACTTGAGAATTCTCTGCTCTAAATTATTTTCTGTCACTGTGTTTGTGTCTGTATATTGGCATTTCTTTTCCCTGGGCTCTGTACAGTATCCACATCTTTTAAGAGATAATATCAAGTCAGCTTGTTCTTCCTAGAATTTTTCTTGTAGTGGAAAAGAATCACAGGATATCAAAAAGACAGCGCTAGTCCGGGAATAAGAACTTTCAGCTTTGAGGCTGGATTTTTTTCAAATTCTTGACCCTCAGAATGGGACATGTAACATGGAACTCTTGCCTTATTTGGCTTAATGTATGCTAATTAAATCCCAATGCACTCTTGATACCAGTGCAGTATGCTGCAATGAAGAAGTCTTGCAGTAGTTATGAATTCCTAAGGATACTGAATGTTCCTTGTCTGCTTAATGTCCCAGCCTGGATTGATTAAGATACCCTTCTGTAGTGTAAAGCTAGTCACTTGCATACATTTTGGTGATACTGAAAAAGATTCGTTTTTAAGGCTCACACCTCATGGTCTTTTTCAGCAGTCAGAAACAAAAAATAATGCAAGTGAAACTGAGCCTGAAGAAGGGTCAGAAAAGAAGAAAAAAAAGAAGAAAAAGAAGAAAAAAGCAAAGTCACCCACTGATGTAGAAAGACCTCAAAGTGAATCTAATACAATACAGGAACCACCGAAGATTGAGGTAAACTGAAGAATTTTTCGTTGCTGCTCTTTTAAGTGTTATGAGTGTACTAGAAGACCAAATGTTAACATAATTTTGTACAAATTTAAGTTCAAATCCCATTTGTAGAGGATGTTGGTATCATTTTATTTCATTTGAGATGTTTGTCAGAGGTTACTGGTAGGAAACTGTTGTATTTTTAAATTACATGTTCTGTGAGCACAATTTCCTAAATTAAAAATATCCTGTAGCAACTGTTGCTTGGGCTATGGGGAATATACAGGGTGCTACAGAGTGCCACAGTTTTAAGCATTGTGATACCAGTATTACAATTCTAATTGTCTCACATCTGGAAGCAATTTCTGTATAACACAATTGACAGTGCTTACATTTCTGGTTTCTAATTTCAGTTTCTTTTCAAATTCATATAGTTGTAGTAGACGTATTAGTATTTTGATACTTCTGTATATCACTATTGCAAGGACATGAGCCTCTCCCACGTTAGAGGATTGTTATCTGGTCTGTGGTTTAACAGTGCTTCATTGAAGGCCTAATATTGTACAGCATGTGCATGTGTTGATTTACATGTTTGATCTAGTGTACATAATAGTCTCTGAAATGACAGCATAAAGAAACCTTCCTGGCTGGCTTCTGTTCTGTACATTTTAATGTGGAACATGAAGCAGAACTGTGTCTACATGATTTAATTGTGTGGTTCCTTGTCCAGAAATGGCACAAGTAATGAGTATTAACAGATCTCTTTGTTAGAGAATTATGGGTAAAATCAAAGTTCTTTTCTTCAGGAGGATATCCCCGTTTTTGCTATATGTTAGCTCACGGTGCCTGATCTATGAATGGACATTATTGAAACTGAAAGAGAATAGCAGAAGTCACGGAAAATAAGCAGAACGATAAAGGGACTATTGAAGTCAAAATCTGAAAAAAAAATTACACAGACTCATGGAACAAGACATTCACGTTGTTCTGTAATCCGTGATGTGGATGCAGCATTCATTGTGGCAGTGGGGGAAAGCTTTCTGACCCTCGTGGTTTGCTGGGACTGCTTGTGTCCTCATCAGTTTGAAAAATGGGTGAGATGATTGTATGATGCTCTTGAAATAATAAAACGTGAAGAGATGATACATATGGAGCTTCTGGGCACCCAGGAGGTTTAAGACGGTTCTTATGTGCAGCAGCTCAACAGAGCAATATATTGGATTGCTCACTAGCTTTATACAGGTCAGTCATTTGTAGACATGGCTGATAAGTGTAAGTGGATACATCTGGAGGAAACCAGTCCTGACTTTTCATACACATTGGTAGGTCCTGACCTAGATATTTTCCGTGAGTTAAATATTGAAGCTGCTATTGATAATGAGGTCAGTGCTAGTAGTACTGGTCAGACACACAGACAGTGCTGGGAATTACTAGGAAAATAAAAAAGAAAATGGATTATGACAACACAGAATTACGGGGCACATCTGATCTAAGTATAGTGTGGATTTTGTTTTCTTTTGTTACCCCCATTTCTTAAAAAATACACATATTTGAACTAAAAAAGATAGACAAACAGCTTCAGAAATAATCAGAGGTATGAAGCAATTTCTGTGGGAGGCAAGACTGAATAAAATTAGGACTTCTCAGTATGTAAAAGAGGTGGCTAAATGGGAATCTGGCAGTGACAAGAAAATAAAAAGGCAATTATTTGACCTTTCTCCTAATGTTTATGTTCTTACAGATGATAACTTAAGAGCAAATATAGGGAGGTATAATGTCACACTGAGTGCTACATTTTAATTATTCAGTTTGCTACAGGATATTGCAAATGCCAGAAATCTGTTTGCATTTCAGAAGTGATTGGACAGACTTACTTAAATCTTTAGACTGAAGATGTCCCTAAGCTGAAAAGAGTGTATTTGTGAACTATTTTTTCACTTCCTTGCAGTTGCTTTTTGCCTTACTTGCAAGCTTCTTTAAAATTATTTCATTGGTTGAAGTATGTCAGTCCTTGTGCTAGAACTTCCTAGCTTGGGGTGTTTAAATGAAGCCTTTCAGGCTGGAAAAAGTGTTGGTGTGCTCAGTAGTACTGTATCACAGCTGAAAAGGCCTCTCAGAAAGTGGGAGGAGAAACGAAAACCTAGCTGGTGGATTGAGATCATTATGATGGAGACAGTGCATATAGGGTGACCAGCATAGAGCAAACTTCATCCTGTCTGCACTTGACTAATCCAGAATCTGCATAATGGATCCTCTGCTAAAAAAAACTTACTCTTGTAAGCCATAGTCATTGGAGTTATTTCTATGTTTATTTCCATCCTCTAGTACATACTGCCTGTTTTGTTCTTCACCACTGATGTTCAAGGCAGAATTGCACAGCTGGAGACTGTACTGGAAGAAGAGGGAAGTTGTTTGCAAGGCTGTTAAATGATTTGAAACACACTTTAGGAGCCATTTACCTCTAGTTATTTCTGTCGGCTGACAGCCATAACAAGCTGCTGTTGCAAGCATTTCTGTTACAAGCTGTTTCAGCCCTGAATTAGCTGCTGCATAGAAGACTTAACCATTGTAATACTTGTCATAGCTTGTGGCACTACTCTTGGCTTCTGAATTTTTGTAGAGTGAAACAAATTATGATGAATGTTTGATAAGCAGGGAGAAAATCATTGGAGTGTAGGAAAAACAGTTTTGAAAAAACTGACTTGATTGTTCTTAGGAAATCATCTTCTGGTTTATTTGTTTAGGATGTTGAGGAGTTTCCTCATCTGGCAGCTGCTTCTGAAAGGAGAAGCAGGGTAGTACCTCAGAAACCATCCTTTACTTCTGCAGTCAGAACGCAGTCTGAAGTGAGTAATCTTGCAATATTATGTGAGTCGAATGTTAGTTATGAATCCAAGTTGTTTGGGTTTTTTGGGGTTTTTTTTACATGAGTGAAATAAATCCCAAGAATTAATGTAGAAATGCAGTCAATATGCAAATGAATGCTAAACATAAATCACAAGGATTGAAAATATGATTGTTCTGTCAAAGCAAGTAATGTAAATAGTAAAAGTAAAAATCCAGGTATCTTTGAAATTATTTTTGCGGCTAAAAATTTCAGTCCTTGGCTTTGTTTCCCTGTGAATTTTAGTGGTTTAAAAAAAACCCAAAACACAAGAATACAAAAACACTGTTTTCTTTGTTTGAGGCAGTAAATAGCTTTGACAGGGAGGAGTGAGTAGCAAAAGGCACAGCAATTGCTTAGAAAAGATTTATTAGAAAAAAGTTGCTGTACAGATATGGAACTCAGATGAAAGCAACTCCTTAACTTTGTAGACATAAGTGGGATATAACCCCTCAAAGCTTACATAAACTGTAGAGCTATGTGATCATGAGGCCATTCATATGCCTGTAACAAATACTTGAAGATGAAGCTGCCTTGCTAGTTTTTAATTCCAAATCTGAAAAAAAAAAAATTGTGGTTAAGTAGTATGGCAGCCAATAAATGGTCACACTTCTAGTAGGCCACTTAGGGTCTTCCCAGAGCCTTCCCTTTTTCAGGCTGAACAACTCCAACTCTCTCTGCCTTTTATCATAGGAGAGGTATTTCAGCCCTCTGACCATTTCTGTGGCCCTCCTCTGGATCTGCTCTAGCGGATCCATGTCTTTCTTGTGCTGGGGACCCCAAAACTGGACACAGTACTCCAGGTAGGGACACAGAAGAGCAGAGTAGAGGGAGAGAATCACTCCTCCCAATACGTGGGCCACGCTTCTTTATACACAGCCCAGGACACGTTTGGCTCTCTGGGCGGTGAGTGCACATGGCTGGGTCATGTCCAGGCTCTCCCCCACCAGCACCCCCAAGTCCTTCTCCCCAGGGCTGCTCCCCATCTGTTCATGCCCAGCCTGTGTTGGTACTGGGGGTTGCCCCAGCTGAGGTGCAGCATATGTTAAGGATTCATTTGCATATTGAATGCATTTCCAAATTAATTCTTGAGATTTATTGACCTTGCATGTGGCCTTGCTGAACTTCATGAGTTGCACACAGGCACACCCCTCAAGCCTGTCAAGAATGCCATCCACCATTCTGGATGGCATCCCTTCCCTGAAGTGTACTACTCAACTTGGTGTCATTTGCAGACTTGCTGAAGATGCACTCAGTTTGAATTTAATATCATCTTCACCCTTTTCTGTGTGTTTATTTTTAAATATTTTTTCTTACTCCCTGTCACCTTTCGTCTTTAAATTTCTAAGATCCATGTCTCCGAAGAGCCTTTTGATAGTCGGTCTCCCTCTCTGGATGAAACTTCCAAGGTGGATGGGCTGTCAGGGAAACAAGCTTCATCTTCTGCATTAGAAAGAAAGAAAACTCAGGTAAGTGAATTCATGTTTGAAGAGAAGTTCACAACTCAAAATGACAAAGGAAATGAGCCTATTTAAATATAAGACTAAGTCCATGCTCATCTGGGATTCTGCATTCATACTCTGAAATAAGTTACATGGTCCTCTTGATTAGAAGCAATCAGTGGTAGTGTTTGCTAGCCCCCAGGGTATGATACAGTGTTTAGGGAAAAATATAAACTTTTCATTAATATCTGTGGGTTTCCGGTATCAGGAATTGTTTTTTTCACCTGTTTTATTTGATCATGGCATAAATCCAGCCAAACTGATTGTCATAAGGAACTGGGAACCTCCTAAAAGTGGTTCTGACAGATCAAGACAGGGAGGCAAGAAGATCCCCTTTTCTTGGGGCAAGGAGGAGGCTTATGGACAGGTCAGGAAGTAGTTTCGTGTTGGTGAATAGGTTCTGGCACAACTCTGATGCAAGGTGAGATCCCAGCTGAAGACTGAGGAGGTCATGTTCTGTAACCCTGTTGTAACAGAAATTACAATGAATTGATTCTCCTAGATAAGACTTCTAAAAGTGCAAAATCTGACAGTTATTTCTTTAGCATGTTTTGCTTTGAGAGTTTGTTCGTTCATAGTCTTTGCCACACTCTTCTTTTGTAGTCTTTTTATTTTCTGCATCATTAAATATGGATCATGGCTTTTGCCTTCTCTTCAAAGTGGAGGGAAAGATGAGTGCTTTTGAGGAGGTGGTGCAAAGATGATGACCTCTCTTTTTAATGAGACATCCGAGATAATGATTTATGTGCATTGCAATCACATACCCTGGAAGAATCGTAGTTTTTCTAGACTTGTAAGAAAACTTTAAACTGTGATAAGCCTTTTATCTCTTTCAAAGATGGATGACAGTCTGACCAAAGTGGGAGCCTGACATAAAAGCTTTCCTTTATTGAAGACTTTATGCTTTTATGCTTTTTTGCAGTAGCTTTTTTTAAAATTACCTGAACTGTTCCTGATTTTTTAAATTTTTTTACATTAAAATTGATGTTTATTTTCAGATCATTGAGTGACATTAAAGATTAGAAATATTGTAGATAAAGATATTAGAAGAGTGTATTATACCATAAAAAATAATAGTCTTTACATTAGTGTATGTGGAGGGCATTACTAATTGGTGCTGAACTTGTTCAGGAAACATCCAGGAGCAGTGGTAAGAAGAGTCAAATTCCCGTGCAGTTGGATTTGGGTGGCATGCTTGCAGTCTTGGAGCAGAAGCAGCAAACAGAGAAGTCAAAACAGTCTCCTAAACCTATGGTATTTTCAGGTATTGGTTAATAGGAAATTTCCTTTCTTTCACCTTAAGCTATTTTTAAGTATTCAAATATTAAATGTAATTATGTATAAAATGTATTAAATGTAGTCTGATTTCTTATCTGTGACGATCTCTACGCAGGCAAGAGCACAGTTCACTAGATACAAGAGAAAATGAACGTTCTTTAAAAAGAAATTAAAAAAGCTTGACAGTCTGAATTGTTTGACGGAAGATGTGTGGAAAGAAATATCTTAAGGACACTGATTTGTAAAAGAGTGCCTTGTGTAAATATGAGGCACGATTGAAATGTTGCTTTGACAGAAATGCCAGTGTTTGTGGAGGCTTTTGCTCTGCCTTAAGTATGTGTGTTATTGTTCTGATCTGAGTGGGCAGGAAGGGACTAAACAGTAACACAGGCTTTCCTAATCTCCTCTGATGCTAGAAATCATAGAGCTGTGACTTGATTGAAAAAGCTCCTTTTCAAGCATAGAGGTTATATGAGAGTAAGGCAGCCCAAGCCAAAGTATATGTTCTATTATACCTCTTAATTGTAAAATAATTGATGTTAACAAAATGCTGGGTTTTGGTAATGGAGAGGATCTTTCAGTCCTTTTGGAGTATAATCAGGAAGCAGAAAAAAATATCTCAGTGCCTTTCTCATTATAGGTCAAAACTTAATCTTGATTATGCTGGTGTAGTATATTTTGCAAAAGGAACCATGATACTTGCTAGCATTCAATGATGGCAAAATTTAACTTATTTCAGCAAAGATTTTTTTTAGAAATTATTTCAGAAAGAGATCTAATTACAAGAGATTTCATCTCATAATACTTAATGTGGTAGCTGAGATTTTAAATATGAAGCTCAAGATATCAAGCATCAATGAGATTTTCCTTCACTAAACTGAGAGAACTTGTAAGATGCTTTTCTAAAATACTTTTTCTTTTTCACTTGATCTCCTTTTCTTTTTAATTTGAGTCAGTCAGACTTAATGCTGCAGAGGTGCTAATAACCAGTTTTGTTTCTAATTTGTAAAATTATACAGTGCATGGATTGATGAGTACATGGTGGGCCACAAAGGTATAGGGCAAAATACCTGTTTTCTAGTAATAAGTTTCCTGTGCCTGAATCTGCTGCAGAGGAGAAATGATGTGTCATGTTTGTGTCCTGGAAGCATAAGGCAGATGTTACCTTAGCTTTATACTTTTTTAATGTTCAATGCACCCATTAAATTGGTGTGTACCAAAGTACAACTTCAGTTTGCAAAGCGGTATTGTCCTGACCCCTGTTACCAGAAGAGGACAGCGAACAAGAATGGAAAGGAGTGTGACCACAGACAGTTGCTTTTATTCCACTTACTGCTTTACATGATAAATAATACTGGTGAAGTCATCAAGTTTAGGAACATGAAAACTGTGAACTTGAAATGGTGATGTACGCGTGAAGGAAATATGTGTCTGCAGGGTGTATGCTCATTTATTGCTTCAAATTCAGTTTCAATTTTTGTAGCTACCTATGGTGCACAGCATTCTTGGCAGTGTTCTCAGTTTGCCTTTGATACACAGAGCCAAAAAACCAACATTGGGTGTAGCTGTTTTGTGACGTAAACTGTTTACTGTAGGAGTGCTGCATGTAGTGTAGGAGGATCTGCATATAAATACTGTGGAAGCAGTAAATGAAGATGGCTTAAGACAAGCTGCCAGAATATTTGAGCGTGAGTAGGGGAGAGAGGTTGCCTGAGTCACAGAGGTGTCAAGCTGGTTCCACTGATACTTACTTAGTCATCCTCTCCATTGACTTGCTAATGCGAACTGCTTTGTATTGCAGGTAACTGAAGTTTGACAAAGTACTCCACAGGATAGCACAGTTCCTACTGATAGTGAGGGAGAGTAGTTTTTTGGTATGAGGTCATGGTGTGGAAGATCCAGGTTTAGTCATTTGTCCAGTCATTTAAAGCTTCTGTGCTCTAAACCCTCTGAAAAAATGCAAGTAAAGTAGACATCTTCAGCGAGCTTTGCAGGTTAAGCGAAAGAGACTTAGCTATAGCTTTGCATTACTCATTACTCATTTGCAGATGAATTTCATCCAGCTTCATTAAGGTGTAACAAAAGGTAGACGTAAGTGCTCAAGTTTATTTACAGCAAGTAAATCTAAAATCTGTAGTACTTCTATTCAGTATTTATCTTAACACAGTAGAGGATCTGTGGAGGAGGAAATGCCACCACCATGAAACATGAAAATTCCTGAAGGTTTACCAAGCCGGCATGGTGTAGTGTTGAAGGTAGCTTGGACTGCAGTGTTTGATCAAATTCTGCTTTTGAGACAGAGCTTGTGATTCCAGGGGTATAATAGAAGTAGAGGACACAGCAGTCTTTTGTGAGTGGTATCTTTTTAAAATAATATTGTTTAATGACACAGGATACCTGTAAATATTCTTAATAGCAACACAACACAAATTTAATATGTGTATACCAGTCTTAAACTTGAAATTGGATTCTAGTTTAGGTATTCATTATATAGTTGTCTGATGCAGACTTCTTCTTAAATCTCAGTTGGTGGTGCCATACCATTGCTTTCTAAAGACCCTGCTACAGCCACGAGAAGTCACCGTTTAAACCAAGGAAAGATGCCTCATAATCCCTTGGATTCCAGCGCTCCTTTGGTAAAGAAAGGGAAACAGAGAGAAGTACCTAAGGCAAAGAGACCAACACCTCTTAAAAAGGTCCTCCTTTTTTTTACTTAAATAGTAAAACTGTAGGGCAATGTATTACTCTGGGAGTCAGTTAAGCCCTCTCATGTGGAGATCTGTATCTCAGTGTCCACTTGCCTGAATTCAATTTTAGCTTTGCTTGGTTTCAAAGAGGGGAGGGCTAGAAGAGGGTAGTCTTGCTAAATGGCAAATACAAATTCCCAAAAAATATACTTTCTCTCTTGAATCAGTTGATAGCTGAAGAAGTGCCACTACAAAAGTGTCCACACATCATTGGTACAGGGGGAGATGCAAAGAAATATGACTTGGTTTGGCAAAGATGACCTTATTTGCAGTACTGGGGAGAATGGATCAAACAGAAGTGGTATTTAATGTTTCTGTTCTCTTCAAGCCAGAACTCCAGTAATTCTGCAGCAACACATGTTAGGTCCAACTAGCAGTTTCTCTTGTATCTATCTTCATTCTTTACCCATTCCCCTTCTTCCTGTCATATCTTCTGTACAGAGGATTTTTTGTAACTTTATTTCTGCCCATGTTATTTATTCCTAGTAAATATTTTCTCCACCTGTACATTGGTAATCAAGGTAAAAGTCCTTTCCTCTGTAAATTTAGGAAGTATCTTTCCTTCTTTTTATGTGCAAATAGGTTGTAAACTTTAAATGCTAGAGCTCTTTATGAATGGTCTGTATGTAAATGGTAAGAGTAATGCTTTGTTAGCTGTGTGACATCAAATTGATTTGGTTTTGATATATATTTTTAGATTATTCTGAAAGAAAGAGAACAAAGAAAACAACAACACCTGTTAGAACAGAAAGCAGCACCAAAAGATGAAGATAACATTTGCCAGACAGCAGGAAATGTTACTGAAAATGAATCACTTCTACAGGATAGTCAAGCAGGTATCTTTTGAGAGAAGCTGTAATACAGTATGTAGCTGAAAATTTGAGCACATTTAGTACTTTAGAAAATAGGTACCATACTGGCAAATGAAACCTCAGAATTTTCTGAGATTCGTCTCAGGTTTATCTTGACTGTAAAAGGGGCCAAAGCCGAAAGTCCATGCGGTTGAGTATTAGGGATTCTGATTACAGTTCCACACTTCTATGCCTGTTGGTTTTATGATATGTTGTAATGAGAGTTCCCACATACCTCTGGCAATTAATGAGGTTTGAAATGAGAAGAAACCCTATGAGATAAAAAAAAAAATATTAGACCTGTTTGCCTACTACCACAGACTGTTCTAAAACTAAAATACTGACTCTTCCATACATGCTTGACAGAGTAATCTCTTCACAATGCTTTTTGGTCTGTCTTTTCATTGAAATATTTTGATTTATATGGTAGCTGTTCCAGTAATGCAAGTTGCTGAAGGGTTTCCAGAGAACACAGGGATCAAGGAATCTAAAGAAGGTTCTGTGACTTCAAAGCAGCTAACTACCACTCTTCCAAAAATCCACAGTAGGAATTTTAGAGAGTAAGTATTGATTGTATTGATGTCTGATTTTGCACAGTACCACCAATATGGCATTTTTCACAAGGTAATTCAGTTGCGTTCTCTGCAAAACTAAAACTGGAGTTTAGACTGAAGGCTCTAAATTATTTTCTTTCAGTCTTTCTGTAAGGTGGCACACAAAGAAATTATAAACTCTGTATGTTTTGTGATTCACACTTGAAAATGCATGTTCCTTGAAGGAAAAAAAAAAAATCAAATTTGTTAGAGGCTAAGGGAGGAAAAGAAGCTGCTGTTAAAGTGTAAGTACTTTATTTTAAATAATGGAGTAATGCTTCAATAAGATGTGCTGCTTTATTTCTTAAATAATATTTTTAGTTGTAGTTTGGTTTTCTACTGGCAGACCAAATGGCAGAAATGTAAAGAAGCCAGATGACATTTTCATGTTGTGGCTGGGCAAAGAAAGAAAGGGAATATTTATGAGTTATTTTGTGCAAACAGTTTCAGTTAAACGTTTAAGATTATGTGTATACGCATCATTTCTTACACACACATTTCTTTATAAAGAAGAAATAGTCATTACTATATGCAAAGAGGTCAGAGATCCAGTCATGACAGCTCAAAACAGTTTATTGAGGAAAGCAGTGTTTTAACTTTTAGTTTTCTTCCCACAAAGCCAGTCCACGTTCACGTCATAGTAGTGGTAATGATACAACCATTCCTGCTATGTTAACTCTTAATTTAACTTTTAATTGCAATAAAAATTACTTATTTTTGTCTATGCAACAGTGCTTTACTGAGAGCACAGTTTGGGTTGAATATGTAAAGGACAACTCAGTCTTACCTATTACAGGATGTAAAGCATTCAGCAAAGCTTAGATTATTTTCTTTAGATTAGGTTTTTTAGTGTTTCAGTAGATCTGTCTTTGAGACTTAGTGAAATCAATGGGAAGTAGTAAGTAAAAATTCTCGTAACCTAAATAAAATTTGGAAATAATTGTGTCTCTAAGATCCAGGATAGATGTTGTGATATCTTCTCATTATCTTATGTGAATCGACCACTTGGCATCTTTCTGTTGGCAATGCAGTTGATATATCTTTAGTTTTTCTCTTCAATACCCTTCTTCACTGAAAAAGTCTTCATGTAAAACCTGGGTTGGGGTGAAATAATTTGTAACTCTGATCTTCCCCAGAGAGTACTAGAAGGATGAAGTACGTTGTTTTGTATCCTTTCCTTAGGAACAACACAAAGCCATAGGATAAGTGAAACAGGATGTCAGACATGAATGCAGGGAGGAGGAATCTGATCAGTTTTCCATGTTTGTTACACGTAGCTTTGAACTTACAGAAATAGGTTAGAATTTTGTACTTTGGTTGCTGTACTTTGATTTATATATGTCAAAATAAATGCCCTCATAAAAATGCTTCAGTAGAAAAAGACATGCACATACCTATCTAATGAGATAATATATATATATGTTTATTGTACATGTATATATGTATTTTTAATATACTTTGATTAGAGAGCCAGGTAAAACAAGGAACAAAACTTCTTCCTCTTGAGTTCTCAGACACTGAAAAAAAATCCTAAGTAAATTTTTTTTTCCTGTATATAACAGTGTGTTTGAAGTGGAAACAGAAAAGCATACAAAGACATAGAATAGAATTTCAAATGTATATTTAATGTATTACATATTGAGATGTTACATACTTGTAATTTTAGTGAATTTAACATTTGACTGCTCCTTTCTTCCAGTTACTGCAGCCAGGTACTTAGTAAAGAAGTTGACAGTTGTGTGACAGATCTCTTAAAAGAACTGGTTCGTTTCCAAGATCGCTTGTATCAGAAAGACCCAGTAAAGGCCAAGATAAAACGCAGGCTTGTTATGGGTCTTAGAGAAGTTCTGAAACACCTGAAGCTGAAAAAACTGAAGTGTGTCATCATCTCTCCTAACTGTGAAAAGATTCAGTCAAAGGGTAAATAAGTTCTTAACAAAAAATATCTTTTTAATAAAAGAAATGCAGAAGAGAAGGTTCAGTATACTGACAGCAGTATTATTACTGGAAGAATTAATTTGAGTATCCTTTGAAATCCAGCCATATGGAGTTGCCTTCGTTGTTCAGATTGTTTACTGCTGTGCAGCTGAATTGTGAGCTGACTCAAGACTATTTGGGGTGGGAGAAGTTACCTGAGATTAGAGTCTCTTTAGTTACTGATTTGCAGGGCTGCCACACAAAAAAATTGCACTGTACAGCTGAAACAATGCTAAGGCAGCTGATGCCAGCTCTACCATCACAAGGAGTCCTACTATCAGTCTCTTTAAGGACATGGAGTGACAATCAATCACTAGTGATAGTTTCCTAGAAGTTGCCATTTTTGGCATTACTTGATTGTAATTGTTGTACTTATTGTCATTTAAATAATTCCTTAGCAGCTCGGTCTTTTCTGATACTAGTTTAGGCTGTATTACATCTATAGTAAAATATGGAATAGTAGCAGTCTAAAATTAATGTTAACTAAGAATTAAGAAAAAACCATCAAGTTCTTGAAAAATGGATATTCAATGCTACTATTGCAATCCCTGGTTTTTTCCCTATGAGGTGTAGTTTCAGAATGTACACATAATCTTGGGATTTTTTTTGCCATGTTTTAACAGTATGGTTCTTTAGCTCTAATCAGCCTGACTGTATTGTCTGCTCCAGGTGGGCTGGATGAGACTCTGCACAACATTATCGACTGTGCCTGTGAGCAGAACATCCCGTTTGTTTTTGCCCTCAATCGCAAGGCGCTGGGCCGCTGTGTCAACAAAGCAGTGCCTGTGAGCGTGGTGGGAATTTTCAGTTATGATGGGGCTCAGGTGAGCTGAAAGAAGCCACTTCATGTTTTCGTTCAGCTTCATTTTTTACCTGGAAGAGGGGATTAAATTACTGTGATTTTTAAGGGTTTTTTTGTTTTGCTTTTGCAGACTTACACTCTTCATCACAGGTCACATACATAGCTTATATCAGAAACTGATTTTACAAGTAAAGGCAGACAGCACTGTTCAAAAAAAATTTCTTTTGCCATCTCTTCCTGACATCATCTTCATCTTTATCTCCCTCAGTATTTTTTTCAAGAGACCTGGTGTTTTTGTAAATGCTAATAAATGCTGTGTTTTTCATGTCTTCATAGATACTAAGCTGCTCAGCTTTTATATATGAATCTACATATTCTGAATAAGGAATATTCATTAGATTTTCAAGGAGATGTTAAATCTTACTGTGTGATTTAAACTCTAATATTTTATATTGTCATAGGACCATTTTCATAGAATGGTACAGCTGACAACAGAGGCCAGAAAGGCTTACAAAGATATGATAGCAGCTTTAGAGGAAGAAGCTAAAGCAGGACAAACAGAAACCCAACCCAGCATGTTAACCCCTGAATCTGAAAAAAATGGCTTGTTAGAAACTTGTAAAACATCTTCCAAGGACTCAGATGAGGATGTACCAAATTACAGTATGTATTTACTGACTTGGTTTTTGTTCCATTTTCATTCACAGTGCTCATCAATTCTGTGCTTTCACTGAAACAAATGACATCTGCACTAGTTATTAGTAAGGAGGGTGAAATTCTTGTTATTTTTTTATAAATCTGAGGTCAGTTTTTGCTGAGAAAGTGTTAGAGAAAGTTCCTCTCTGAAATCAACCAATGGCGGGCAGTACTTACTGCTTTGCTCAAGGAGGTTTAACAGAGCTCCTAATTATATTTCTATTTGTTAAAAAATCCTTTTAAGATTAATTGTAGATGTTCATACTCTAACTATGGTAGATTTAACTTTTGTATTGAAGCCTATCTGTGATGCGTCTTTCTGTCCGCAAGCACTGGCTCCTAGGAACATTTTCCTCCAGCTCTGTTCTTAAGTCAACAGACAATGCAATGTATTGTAGACACTACTCAACTTAAAACTTCTTTGAAAGTTTTGAAAACTTACAGGTTTTTTTAAAGTTGGAACTACCTTCAGAATTAGCCTTGCTTGAGTAGGGTTTTAGACACGAGGACCTCAGTGGACCCCATCACTCCTAAGATATTCTTTTGTGTGGTATCTGATGTTGCATAATGTAAATGCCAGCATGCCTGTGTGTCAGCTTATCTCAGCACTTATTTTGAAGAGGGAGTAAAGAATCAGGGTTAACTTTTCATTTTAAGTTTTTCCTCAAGTATTATATCGTAACATGTTTGTTGTTGTTTTTTCTTTGTTTTCTTGCTTGGTTTTTTTCAATATTCCCTAGTTAAAGTCTGGAAGAGAAAACTTGAAGAAGAATATAACCCTTATGCACTGGAATTGGAAAAGAGTGCAACTGCTGACATGGCGCTACTGAATTTGGAAGACCATCAGTAAATCCAGATCCAGCTCTGTTGGACTTTTAATTTTTTTTCTGTTAGATCCCTAGGAAGAACGTAGCAAAATAACATAATCTCAAGAAATACCTGAAGTTAGCTAAGTAAACTGTTCTGAATCCCTTTAAGCAAAATATACACTGGAGCACATGAGGCACTGGTTAATGTTTTTATGTTCTATTTGTTTGTCAGATTACTATAGCAGATGACAACATCAAATTGTTGTAGCCCCAAACCACTTGAGCTGGCTGGGCATACTTTAATGTTTTTATGGACTAGCATTGATTTATTGAGATAGAATATACCAAAAGAATCTGCTAGAAAAGTAATTTTCTTTGGGAAGAGATTCCTTGAGCCAGAAGCTTGGGGCTAAAGGGGAGTTGCCCTTAATTTTTAACTCCTGTTATAAAAAACTTCAGTTGTTGTTTGATTGTGGGTTTGTTCTTAGTTTTGTTTTCTAAATAAGCCTGCTCAGAAGGGCAAGCTGCTATCAATGTCACTTTATTCTAGTCAGCGAGAAATTAATTTGGGGCAGGTAGCTTGATTTAAACTAATTAAGGAAGGCCATGATGACAGAGTTCCTGGTTAGCTCTTCTGTGTTGTTCTTGTGGGATCATACATCAGGTGTGAAGGAGATAGCACAGACTACAAGGGTCTGAAATTCCTGAAGCGAATGTGTTCTGTTTAGACTTTACAAATTTGATGTTTCTGTTGCTACTGAGAGTAGTTTATCATACATCCTGCTTTGAAGTTAGAGGATATTGCAGGACAACAAATGTGCCGGTCTGCTATCTGTACTTTCTCCTTGCTGAGACACCTCAGTCCTTTAGTTTGGGGTTGTGTTGGTATATATATCTAAGAGTTTTTGAGCAATCTCAGTTTGTATCTAAATAGGAAAAATTTATATCTTATAAGAAATGAAGTTTGTATCCTAGAGGAAATAAAATTTTAAAAACAAAATGTGCTTATAGTAGTGGTGGAGCACCTTAGTGGGAATAGCCTGTATAAATACTGTTTTTTGAAGACAAGCCTCAAGAAAGTAATTGGAGGGATGCACATGTAACTTGTGTCAGTTTTTCTGAAAGATGATGCAGATGCCATGTGCTGCTCAGCATCTCTGACATGTGTCTGCAAGCGCTGCACCATACTGAAGATTTGTAGTGCAATACTTTGGAAGGTAGCTGCCTTGTGATTATAGAAGTGATATAAAAAACTTTATATAATTTTGAAATGCAAACAATTTTGTAGAATATAAATTGTATAAAATCTGTTAAAATATATTGATTCTATAAAGAATGGCTGTGACTTAAGTAAGCTTGTTGTGTGGGAATTCATGTGATATTTGAAATGTCAGGTTTTGGGAAGAACGTTGGCAAGGGGAGGCTGCCTTATGCTGAAATGCACAGTTGGTCACTAGTTATAATGATGATCTTTTTGCATTAGTTCCTTCTAATCTTAAATGCATATTGGGGGTGAAAGGTCCCAGTGACAAAACATGCTTTTAAGGCCAGCATATACCCTTGATCTAAAGGTAAGTTATGATTTCTTCATTTGTACCTGTGCCACTTGGATACACATCTGAAATTCTGGAACTGCTAAACCCAGCCATTGCATGGAATGAGGACCAGTTGGTAAAGAAGTTTAGTTTTTGACCAAGTTTTCTATTTTGTATTACTGTAGAAGAGCATAAAACTTTGGAAACATTATAGGTTGTTCGCACTGTTACGGACTTATTTCTAGTTCTTAGAGAGTATAAAAAATTTCAGGTGTTACAACCATGGTCACTAATGCTGTTACACAGATTTTTTTTCACAAAATTGAACTAAACAAAAGATTTGGCATCTTTTTACTACTTGCAGTAATGTCTCTGCAGGACAAAGCAAAACTTAGCTATGTCATCCATAACCCTGACCCCTGTCTTACCCCAGTCAACTCCACAGAATTAAACTTAAGTGCACTCCAAATCTATTAAACAAATGGAGGAGAGACAATTCAAGGAAAGTCTATTTGTAGCTGTCCCGAGAATAAAAAAAAAAATTATGAGAACGAATGAGAAAAAAATGGTGTCAGAAGTCTGCATCAGCATTAATGAAATGCCTATCAGAAAAACAGGGCAAACAGTTAAGAAAAGTAGGGAAAATATGAGTTTTCACCCTGCATGTGTTACAAGTTGGTCTGATACTGAAAAAAGGGGTCATTCAAGTCTTAGCTTGAGGAGACTGCTTTCTTTAATGTGGGAAGTACTCTAATTTAAATGTTAGAGGAGAACTTAAGGATGAATACCAAGCTTTCTGCTATTGCTCGAAGCAGCTTTGTGCCTGGGCTGATTGATTATGAGGGAGCATCCTACTTCCTTCCAGATTGTTGAAATCCATTGAGCAGATAATAGAGAAAACTTGATATATACCTCAGACTTGTTTCTTAGATGCAGAAGGGCAAAATTCTGAGCAGTAATGCAGTAGAATAATTTTACTGTGGATAGTGTAAGTCCTCACATTTTCAGTCTGTACTTGATCACGAGGAATGGTCTTTGAATTCATTCAGCATAGATGTTTTTAAGTTACATTATCTCAAATATAGAAGAAGAATTTGCAAAAACTAAAGAGTCTTCTTGCATACTTTGTAATCTATCTGTATTTTAAGCATTAGCCAGAACTTCTTTATTTGGTACAGAAACTTTATTACTGTCATGGTTTAAGCCCACCCAGCAACCAAGCACCACCCAGCCTCTCACAGCTGGAGCAAATCAGAAGGGTAAAAGCCAGAAAATCCTTGAGTTGAGCTGATGACAGTTTAATAGGAAAAGCAAAAGCCATGCGCACAGGCAAAACAAAACAAGAAATTCATTCACCACTCCCGTGGGCAGGCAAGTGTTCAGCCATTTCCAGGAGAGCAGGGCCCCATCATACATAACAGTGACTTGGGAAGACAAATGCCATCACTCCGTACATCTTCCCACTGCCTTTATATCCTGAGCATGATGCCATATGGTCTGGAATATCCCTTTGGCCAGTTAGGGTCACCTGTCCTGGCTGTGTCTCCTCTCAACCTTCCATGCACTTCCAACTTCCTCACCATCATGGCAGTGCAAAAAGCAGAAAAGGCCTTGGCTCTGTGTAAACCCTGCTCAGCAATAACATAAATATCTCTATTGTCAACCCTGTGTTCAGCACAAATCCAAAATAGCCTGATACCAGCCACTGAGAAGAAAATTAACTCTACCTCAGCCAAACCCAGCAGAATTACTAAAGGAAATGTGTGTGAACAAATGAACTTGCTGACGCTAGAAAGGAATGCTCTTCAAAACACTGGCAACATAAGGGTAAACATAGTAAAAGTGTACAAGTTGAAATGCCTTTAAATAAATTTGATCCACATCCTGATTTCTAAATCATATGCCAAGATCCTCAAGCCCAAAATTACCTCATTGCCTTAATGAACTCAAAACAGAAGAAATCATATTATATTCTTTGAACAGCACAAGTCTTACTGAAATGTCTTTTGTTCTTTATTAAGCTGAAATAGCTGACATCAGAAAACCAGATAGTTGCAGCATGGGATGGGTGGCCTCTCTTGTAGCATGTAACTCAATTTAGTTGTTCTTTGGTGCAATAAGAATATCCCCTTCCACTTCATGCTTGAGGTGATTCTTCGGAATATCAATTTTAATGCCAGTGCTAACGCTTGCAAAGACATCTCCAAATGCGATAATATTAAGAGTACCAGGTACCCTTAACTTGCATACATTTCTCCTTCTCGCCTGTTCGTTCCTTTGTCCATTAGAGGCTGTTTCTCTTGTTGCAGGTCTCCTGAAGAAAAATTTCAGAATGATATGTTAATATCACTTTAAAAATGCAAATTGGGCTTAAAAGTTGCCTATACTAACAGTTCCACAGGCAGCAAGCATGTCATATGTAAGGTCTTCAAAAGTAATCTTTGTTCTAACTGTTGGATTACTAAAGTAATCTATTAAAAATATTAATAGATGAGTATGGACTTCTTTTTTTAAAAAAAAGGTCAGCTTTTATGGACAGTACCATTTATAAAGTCCAGTAGTCTCTGCAATCTGGTTAGTCTACAGATGTGATGAAATCTATCTACTCTCTTCGCTATACACAGAGTTACTGTTTTGAGCAGGAAGAGCACTGCTGACTGATGAGCACCTGGTTAGTGGACTGAAGGAACAAGCTGACTTAACTGCAATGAATGTCATAAAACAGACTTTACTGCTGAGAGGGTCAAGAATGATCACATGTACAGGAACACTGATCATTTTTCTATAAAGACATGCAGTTGCAGAAGCACAGGAGGCAGTTTATAAAGGACTTACCCATGTCTTCCTCCAGTTTTGCATCATCTTGTCATGTTCACTGATGGCACTTCTCCAGGTATCAAATTCTTTGGTCCATGCATCCTGACCAGCACTATCTGAGAATTGTACACGGGATGATTACATAATGGCAGAAGTCAGTGCCTGATCAGTTGAAGGACTGCCTGTCCTGCAGGAAAGGGGCTAGAAGGAACCTCCATCTTGTCCTTCATTTTGCTCTACATCCTATCATGTTATTTGGCAGTAAGTCTGTTGAAATGGTTGTGTCTCTTACCCTGTGAACCAAACTTAATAGCCTCCAGAGTAAACAGGTTTGGTGCCATTATATGTGATTCAAGATCTAGAAGGTATGACGTACAACTTAATAGTTCAAACCCATCTAACAAGCACAGGAGTGCTCCAGTTAGATCATAGCAAGCCTGGGGAGAAGAGTGACATGATGGAGAGGACCAGTTGAGGTGAGTGACCAGTGACATAATGGAAGTGTCCAGTTAGTATTCCCCATTTTTCAGTAACCATAGACTCACAGAATCAATCAGCTTGGAAAAGACCTCTGAGATCATCGAATCCAACCTATGACTCAACACCACTTTGTCAGCCAGACCATGGCACCCAGCACCACATCTAGTCTTTCCTTGAACACCTCCAGGGCCCATGACTCCAGTGCCTCCCTGGCAGCCAATTCCAATGTTTAATGATCCTTTCTGTGAAGAAACTCCTCCTCATGTTCAGCCTAAACTTCCCCTGGTGTTGCTTAAGACTGTGTCTTCTTGACCTGTTGCTGGTTGCCTGGGAGAAGAGGCCGACCCCCACCTGGCTACATTCTCATTTCAGGCAGGTAGAGAGAGAGAGATCACCCTGAGCCTCCCTTTCTCCAGGCTTAACACCTGCAGCTCCCACAGCTGCTCCTCACAGGACTTGAGCTCCAGACCCTTCACCAGTTCTGTGGCCCTTCTCTGGACACACACCAGCACCTCAACATCACACTCCGTCATCTTCCTAAATTGAGAGGCCGAGAACTGGACACAGAACTCAAAGTGTGGCCTCACCAGTGCCGAATACAGGAGATCATCACTTCCCTGGTCCTGCTGGCCACATTATTCCTGACACAGGCCAGGTTGCCATTGGCCTTCTTGGCCCTCTGGCTCACTGCTGGCTCACGTTCAGCTGCTGTCAATCAGTAACCCCAGGTCCCTTTCTGACTGGTCTCTGTCCAGTCATTCAGTCCCCACTCTGTAGCACTGCAAGGGGTTGTTGTGGCCAAAGTGCAGGACCCAGCACTTGGTCTTGTTGAACCTCATATTGCTGGATTTGGCCCATCTATCCAGCCTGTCCAGGTCCTTCTGGAGAGCTCTCCTACCCTCCAGTAGATCAACACTCCTCCCACAACTTGGTGTCATCTGCAAATTTACCAACAGTGGACTCAATCCCCTTATGCAGATCAACAGTGAAGATATGAAACAGGACTGGGCCCAGCACTGATCCTTGGGGGACACCGCTAGTGACTGGCTGCCAACTGGATTCAGCACCATTCACCACTTCGCTCTGGACCCGGCCATCCAGCCAGTTCTTAACCCAGGGATTGGTGCACCTGTCCGAGCCATGGGCTGACAGCTTTTCCAGGAGAATGCCATGGGAGACGGTGACTGTTCTGGATTTACCCAGGAAGGGTCAGTTTTAGAGGTGACTTATGCTGCAGGAAGTAGTACAGCTTGCTTCCTGAGAGACAGAGTCAGTGACCAGCTAGTTTTGAGTATTGATAGGTATACAATCCAATTAAAAGTTATTCTGCCTCCAGAAAGAAAACCATATTTAAGAGTGAGACACCTGAAAAAAGATCCTTTTTTGTTGTCCTGTTGCTGCCAGAGAAG
>VZTJ01003580.1:0-86275 GCA_013397795.1 Orthonyx spaldingii
CCGGCCGTGTGCCGCCCGCCGCCCCTCCCGCCGAGCGGGATTTGTGCTGTGTCAGCCCCAGCCCGCCGTGGCCGTGTCCGGCCCCCGCCCGCCCGCGCTGTGCAGCGGCGTCGCCCGTCCCGTGTGTCGCCTTCCCCTTCCTGCTGCCCTTCCGCACTGGATTCTCGCCGCTGCAGCTCTCCGGGCCGTTGGTTGTGTTTTGCTGCCTTTCCTCGTACCGACAGTGCGTGTTTCATAACAGTGTAATTGGAACCTGTAGGAATTCACATCTTGTGTGCGCTGCCTTTCTGTCTGAAAAACAGATGGGAAGGAGGACATAGTGTTAAGCTGCGCCAGGGGGGGGTTTAGGTTGGCCATTGGGAGGAATTTCTTCCCAGAAGGGGCGATTAGACATCGGAACGGGCTGCCCAGGGAGGCGTTTGAGGGTGTTTGAGGAAAGCCTGGACGTGGCACTCAGTGCTGTGGTCTGGTTGACAGGGTGGTGTTCGGTCAGAGGTTGAACTCGATGGTCTCACAGGTCTTTTCCAACACGACTGAAACTGTGATATTCTGTGATTAGACGGGCTCTTTGACTTATTTTTGGGCTTTTGCATATGTGTGTGTGTGTTGTTTCTTAAGGTTTTACTGTTGCCTTAAATGCTCCTGGCTTGAAGTTTTTCAGATGCCTCCTGAAACAACAATGTTAAACGTGTGACTGAGTGTTGTTCCCTTAAGAACTGTTGAACTGTGGGACTCCCGTGGCTTCAAGAAGTTCACTCTCAAAGGGGATATGAACAGAAGAGTGCAGTTAAATTCCTTTGTTGACACAACTCTCCATGTACTTGGAGAACAGCATTTTCTGCTGGATAGTAAACATACAGATAGAAATCAAGGTCTTGTCAGACCACAGGTTGGGCTGTGTTGGTGTTGGAGTCAGGGATGGGGTGGAGCAGTTCATGTAGAACCACAGCCCGTGGGAAAGAGTCACACTGCAGAATTTGGGAGGGACCCCACGCTGGAACAGGGTGAGGAGTCCAACCCCTGAGGAGGAAGGAGCAGCAGAGACAAGGTGTGAGGAACTGACTGCAGGAAGGGTGGGGAGAAGGTTTGTTTTTATTTCTTATGATCCTGCTCTGACTTTTGATTAGTAGTAAGTTAAATAAATTTTTCCTCAAGTCAAATCAGTTTTGCCTGCGATGGCAACAGGTCAGTGATCTCTCCCTGCCCTTATCTCTTCCCTGCCCAGCTGAGGAGGGCAGTGACAGAGGGACTTTGGTGGGTCTCTGAGTAGTTTCAACTTGATACATATAGGGGCTGAGAAATGCATGTTGTAACTTATGTCCAATATTTTTTATGAAACAAAAACTGTGCACAAAATGGGGCCTGTTAGATGCTGATCTTGACTAGGTGGATGTAGGAATATGTAGCAGGGACATAACCTAGTTTTGTCATTGTGGTGTGCTGTGAGGATTTGTTTTGTTTGTTCTTATGAGCCCTGGAAAAGGAAAGCGTGACTTCAGCCAGCCACATCTCTGAAATGGAAGAGTTGGAGAGTTCTGCCAACATCTGCTCCAGCCTGGGCACCGTGGGATCAGGGCAGCTGACCCGTGGCGGAGCTGATCATGAAACATGTGCTGGGAAAGGAAGTTGGGAAGCCCAGGAACTTTCTTGCTGTGTGTGGAAGCAGCTGTGTTTGAAGGATGTGGAGTGCTGAAAGAACAGTCTGGTTTTGTGTTAGCAGGGGTTGGGTTTGTTGTTTGGGTAGAAACATGTTTCAAACTGCACAGTGATGGTAACTGAACCTTTACACTCCACACTTCCCAGTGGAGACAGGCATTTGAAAGCAGCTGGGGAGCAGGCTTTCAGCAGTGTTCAGTGCTCCTGTTTGGTTCTGTACACTTCATCCAAAAATATCTATGGGACAAGAAATGAATAAAGGGAAAAGAATAGTGAGAGAAATTGAAAATATAAGTTAAGTGTCATTTTGGGGTGGCCATTGTGGAGGATAGCTATTAAATACAGTTGACAAAAATGAAAAAATTCTGATATGTTCATCTGTGTTTAGTTTCTGCCACCATCTGCCTGTCCTTCTCTCCCTCTCCTCTCCACTTCACTTACATTTTCTCTAGAAAATGAAGAAGTGGATCATTCTTTCTGCTTCCAGAATATTTTCTAGTCAAGCAAGGAATAATGCAGTTATTTATCTTAAAAATGAGGCAGCATTTGTAATTGTAAGTGCACATTGTTGGAGCAGGTTTCTCCTTAAGCGTTTTTGCTTGCAGCTCTAATCTCAGCATTTCTGAGCTCAGTGTTTAAAACCTTCATGGCACATTCTGGTGACAGGATGGTGTAAGTGTATTAAAGATCCTGTTGAACTCAAGCTCAATAGGAAGTTGCAATAAAAGGGATTGCTCCATTCTCCCAGAGAGCACGAGGTGAAGTGTATCTGCCTTAGGAAACTGGTTTGAAATACTAAGGTGAGATGTTGGAGGCCTCTTTACACACCAGGCAAGGGAGCTGTGCTTGGGGAACACAGGAGTTACTTTGTGGCATCAATTAATTGCCGGCAGCAATTTCCCTCTGTTGCTGCACGGGAAACTATTCCTGACAGTGAAACAGGTGTGGCAACGCAGGTGCCCCAGGGGATGGTGTGAAGCTGGGTCAGGGGAGGTGTAGGTTGGATATCAGGGAAAGGTTCTTTCCCCAGAGGGTGTTGGGCAATGGAGCAGTCCTCAGGGAGCACTTGGAAAATGCTCTCAGGCACATGGTGGGATTTTTGGGGTGTCCTGTGCAGGGCCGGGAGTTGGACTCAGTGATCCTGGCGGGTCCCTTCCAACGCAGGGTATGTTATGATTCTATGAACATCCCTGGTGTCTTGTTGGTAGCTGTTCTGTAGATGATTCTGTAGCCTACAGAGTTAAAAAAAGCCTTTCATTCTTCGAGTCACTCAAGCTAACAGTTCATTTGATACTAAACCTCCTGTGTTCTAACTGAAGTGTTTAAGACTATTCTTTCCAAAAGTTAGACATGTTCTGATCATGAAAATACCAGGCCACTCCTAAAAAGTGCTTGTCAGAGTGAAAAAATGAAGGGGGGTGTGTATGACAATAAAGAGCTTTAAGCTAAAATATTTGTTTCTTTTTGATAACGTTTGTAGAAACCCTGCTCCTTTTTTTCATAACTTTATTATTTTAATAATTTTTTTTACAAAATGGTGACTTGCACTTGTAAGCTGTTTGTTAGTTATTTGTAGCCAAGATGTATCAAGGCACTTTTCAAGTTAAATAAGTGAAATGACGCAAAGGACGAGGAGGAGGTGAACAGTTTAATGTCCTGGCTTCCTGGCATTTCCAGAATGGCAATCCTACTCTTACTGAGTAGTTATGAAATGTTGGACATGGAGAAGTCAGTTGAGCTTATCTCTCTCCTTCGGAAAGCAAAACACTTCCCTGATGACTGTGTGCTGAGGAATAAGGGAATTAATGTCTTCTGACAACCTGTGATGGTTTTGAGGAGGTTCCTCATACAGGAAATAAATTATTGCAGAAAGAGTCTTGTCCAGTATCTGAATCACTTGAGAAATGATGGATATTTTCCCTATGTAGATTTACCTGATCAGATTTAAGAGATGAGGAAGTGTGACTGTGAGTTGTTTACAGATCATTCTACTAAGTGAAATAAAGTGATGATTTTGTTTGAGAAACAAGAAATCTGAGAGTTTTGGGAACTAGAATGCTGAGGCTGTTGTGCTGGCTCAGTGTTTAGCAGAATTATGAATTATGTCAAGTTCTGTTGTGCTTGACCTCTTGACTTTTCTGATGTTTTTCCTGTGACCTGGCAGTTTTGATTTCAGGATATAATTACTACTACAAAACGGTAATAAATGACCCCTAACCCCCAAATGAGAAAGGGTTATCAAAACAAAAAGATGTGTGAGAATAAGCAACTGCTCAGTGGGTAGTCACAATATTAATCAGTGCATCATGGCACAGAGCTTTATAAAATGTGAGCTATCAGCATTTTCATTCAGTCATCTCTCAGACTGTGCTGTGAGCAGTCTCTGACCTGTTTGTGTCTTTCAGCATTCTTTTTTCTCCAGCAGTTGTTTGTGTGGAAAAGTTAGTGTTAGGCAAGTATTTAGATATTTTTAGTAGCCTAATCGGATGAGCACATGTCCTTTTGAAAAAGTGTGTGGTGAGGCAGCTGCCTGCCTGTGAGCGTTTGGGAACAGGAGAGGAGGCCGAGCGCTCTCGGCACAACAGCTGCATCCTCTGACCACACTTGGGAGCACTGCACTTACAGCAAGAGATAAGGTTCCCACATGAAATAGCCTAAATATTTGCTTGCTTATGCAGAATAATAATCACAGAGGCAGATACTTTCTTACTTGCTCCAGTAATTCCAGGGAAAATTTGAGACATATGGTTAAAAACCACTTTTCCAAAATTGTATTTTTGATACGTGCCCCTGTGAGAGGCCTTGTGAGCAGACAGCAGCACTTCACTGGGAGATTTCACATGTAACTCCTGATCTTTAACAAGTCAAAAATACTGCACGGAATGGCAACTGGGATGGAACAAACAAGTGGTTTGTTGTTGTCACTGAATAATGGACTACTGTATTTCTATTCTTGTGACTCAGATTCTTCATCAAGACTGCAGTCCATTCCAAGCTGCTAGGAAGTGATACAGATTAAGATAAAGAAATGGTTGCAGGCCAGTGTACTTGTTGAAGGATGGTTAATATTCATCAGAATCTGTTTATTAACCCACACCCTTACTAAAGTGGTGCTTTGGAAGATAAATTTATGATTGATATGTTTTATCTGATTAAAATAACACCTCTGAATCTGTGGCCCCTGAACACCTTTTAAGTTTCTCTTACCCAAGCAGCTCCTCTGCTCTTGTTATTCTTCTTCTGTGCTCTCCACACCTTTTCCTCCCCTCCTGCTGTTACTGTTCATGTCAGGAACTGGAATACAAAACTAAGTTACAAATAATCCTGCAAATAAATGTTTCTTGGTTTGAGCATTTTTTTAACACTGTCCAACTGTGAAATCTTACCTGCTGAATTCTGTATTTACAGGGAGGGGAAAACAGTTTTACCTACTAGCAGCTGATGTACCAATATGTAGGGGCAAGGTGAGGATAGTTTTGAGGTGTTATCAAGGTGAACCAGCTGGAGTAAATTGTCTCCAGATTATCAAAAAAAAAAAAAATTAACTGACTTGAAAGTAATCCCAGGGTGTCTTACAAAGGTGATTCCAAGCAATTGAAGCAAAGCTAAAATCAGGGCAGAAACAGCAATTTGTGGTGGGTTTAACTCATGAGTGTGCTGTGTCTTGCAGGTGAAGATGAACAATCTACTGAGATGGCTGCAAGGTGGGAGGACGAGAAGGTGGCTGAGGCTGCATCAGATGGTTTTGTTGCTATTAAAATCGACACCAAAAGGTTTGAACCTATTCTAATTCTGTCTCTTCTACAATCTTTCATTGATGATGATGAGAGTAAGAGGCTTTTCAAGTCCTCACCCTGATTAGGAGATAGTCTAAATACAGGGTTCCAGAGCAGAAGTGAATTCAGTACTCCTGAAGTCACTAGAGCCTGAGAAAATGTCAGAATTTGCTGTTGTGTTCTGCAGATACTCATGGTGTATTTCAGACTGTGTTCCAGTACTAGTAATAGAGTGCCCTTTCTCAACAGGGAGAGACACAAAAATGCTATAAAAAATGCAAGTGCTAGAGGCAGTTCTTGATTTGCCAAGTTACATAATGAATTAAAAACCTTTCATGAATTCAGAAAGATAAAAATCTGTAGAGCCCCAGAGAAATTGTGTTTGCCTTCATTGTAATACATAGAATGGAGAAGCATTTAAGTTCCTGGGTAAATTACTCAGCTATTTTTGTTATGTTTATGTTCCAGTCTGTGTGCACAAAAAGTGCATTGACATTCCCCAAAATGGTATTATTCTGACATGCTCTATAGATATTTTATTAGATTTACTACATTATTTGTGCTCATTAGACTAGATTTCTTTTTCCTGAATTGCCTCTTAGCACTGCTTTCCTAATTCCTATGTAGTCAACTGTGATAACCAAGGATTGTCACCATGTCAACACTTTTGCAGAATGTTAATGATAAGATGCTATGCAAATTTGTTTTTAGTGTTCTCTCAAGTATTTAAATAGTTTTGTAGGACAGTTATTTTTATGATGAAAGACTTACTCTGAAGTTGTTGCAAAGTGATTGCTCGTCCTAAATGAATCTTTTCTTTTAAACAGTGAAGCATGCCTGCAGTTTTCTCAAATTTGTATCCTTTGAGATCTGTTTAGATGCTCCATTATGATTACAGATAATTGCTCTTTACAAGTTAATACCATTCTTAAGACAAATACTTACAAGCAATGTTATTGAAAATACTTATTTTGGCACAAAACTATGTAATAAACTCTGTAGTTATTAGATACCATCTGTGTATTCAACTTGCTGTCAGTTATTAGAGAAAGTGAACAAATTGGGTTTTTTATGTTAATCCTATGTAATTCTCTAAATAGAAAATTATCTAAAGCTTTATGTAATCAAAATAACCTGTTGGTCCTACTAATCAACATTAGAAAACAAACAAAAAAATGCTTTAAATGATGAGCTGGGGCTCAGCAGAGGAGGAGGAACAAGCAGTGGCCTGGGTTCTGTCACACACACAGGTGTGAAGTCAGGTAAAACCCCTGCCTGCCTTAAGTAGGTCACTGCTAATGGTTCATGAATTCTGTGTGATGCTGGGAATTCAGTACCTTAACTTGCACTTCCTTCATGCTGGGGAGCTTTCATTGCTGTCTATTTAAGATGTTGTCTGACACTAAAACAAAATATTCTCAAGTCAAAGCATTGCTGGAGGAGCTGGAGAATAATATTTTGGCTTAAACCAGTAAAAAGAAAAGAAGAAGTATTTGTCAGTTGTATGTGATGTTTGCCAGCGTCTTTTTTTTCTTTTCTTTTTTTCTGCTGACAACCAGGGAGATAAGAGTATGGGGCTAGCAGGGGCTGTAGGAAGGACATCTGCTGTGCCCTGTGGGGTTACTCTGTCAGCTCCTGTCGTTCAGTGCCCTTAACTGTGGCTGTGCAGATCCCGTCGTGTGCGTCCCATCCAGTTTTTTTATAGGAGACAATGGAATCCCTTTGGAAGTTATTGCTGGCAGCGTGTCTGTGGAAGAGCTTGTTACCAGGATCCATAAAGTCAAACAGGTAATGCCAGGCTGGATCTTGCAGATGGAGTTGGGTGTGCTCAGGACAGTGATGGCCCTGTGCCTTTGGGAAGTGTGGGTTGCTGGTTCTGTATCCTTCCAACAATCAAATCTGCAGCCATGAATTCAGTACACAGGCTGGAAGCACTATGAACAGGTGCTGCATTAAATAATTAATTTTTGTTTGGTTTGGATCATGTGTATAACCCTACAGTATTGAAGAAATGTGTCAAGAACTCTAAACTAGAATGACAAAATGTGGCTACTCACCTTGAAGGGGATTGCTCTTCAGCTCATACATGGTTTTAGAATATTGTTCTGTAATATAGATTTATAAAATTACACATAAATGTAGATAGCTTTATCACTTTGACTTCAAGTGCAAGACTAAAATTAGAAAGAATATGAAATGCATGACTGCACCATACTCAACAATATGTGGTAATTCTAGTTTTATATTTTCAATAGGGCTGATTCTTCAGTAATAATTCAGTATTGACGTTTGAACCTGTGAAAAATATTTGAACTTTCATAGGCTCCATTCTTTCTTTTCCCAATTTCTTAGATGCACACAGGGAAAGGGCGGCCTTTGGAAAATGGCAGCCAGTCACCTGCTCCCTGTCCCTCCTCCCAGTCTGATGGTGCTCCAGAAAATGCAGAATCCAGAGCAGCAGGGGTCTGTGACTCTCCTGAGTCTGTAATGCCTGAGACAATAACATCTTCTGCTGGTAATGTTTTGTTTTGACATAAATGCCACCTCCTTTGCTTTGGAAATGGTTTTTCCTAATTTGTTACATGATGGTACATAAAAGGCAATATATTGAGCAGACTCATTGAGGAAAAGCTTGGATATGCTAGAATGCTTTGTGCAAGTCTAGAGGGAAGAACAACTTGTGAGCAATCTATGGTTTATAACTCAATAAAAATTGTGTGTGCTTTCCTGAAAAAGGATTCAATTAAGAAAGTTCTTTTGGGTTAGTAACCTGAAGCCAAATTGTTGTTGGGGGGGAGTCTTAAGTAGCAGAACCTCATATCTCCTTGAGATACCCCAGTTGCTGCAAATTGTGGCTAACAATGAGCCAAATAATTCTTATGATAAGAAATACACCTTTTCTTTTTTTCTTATGCATTGCTTTCTTGTAAATCCCTTGAAGATGAAGCAAATTCAGGTGAAACGAGCCAGGAAGCAACGAATTCTGCAGATGAGCAAGTGAATGATGCTCAGCCTGTGAATGATCTTACACTCAAAGTAGAAAGGCAAGTCTTCTTTTGCAGACTTCTTAATGTGTTGTATTTGTTTCTCAGGAGGCAGTTTTGTTGGGTTTTGGATTCTTTGTTTATTTTTTTAACACACAGGCTTAATTACAGGACTTTGGTGCTTAATCTGTGGTCATCTGGCAAACATTGATGTGGTCTTATTTTTATTGGATGTCTGTGGCAATACTAGGGCAGACACCAAACCAGGTTTTAAATTAATCTAATTTTTTGTTTTTTGAAAGAAAGAGGTAATCTATTTGACTGTAAATGTTCACCTTTGGTACAGCTTCAGTAGAGATGATATGTTTGCTGCAAGTTCTTGAATGAATTAAAACATTGAACTGAAAGCACTGGAAATTGGTGTAATAAAATGCCAACCTAGGTTTTGTATAGAGATGTCATCTTATTTCTTCTTCTTGTGGATTTGATTTGTTTGTAGTTTAGGGAAATTGAAAAAGTCAGAGGAATCCTATTCTGAGACTCGTGCTTTGATCAGTAATGACTCAGTAATTTGAACAGTAATGAGTTGAGTTCAGTATTTTGAAGTATGGTGATCAGAAATACCTGATTCAAAACATGATTAATTCATTACTTTGATTGTTTTTAAAAATAGGATGTTGTGTGCAAACTTCTTTTTAGAAAGATTGATACTGTTTGAATTATCCTGTCTAAAATCATAACACATATTTAGCAAATAGGAATATTTATACTGCTAAAATATATTTTAAAGCTTTTTCACACTTAATTTCAGTTTTCTTCTGAAGTTATTTGAGTTATTTTTACTTACTGGATAATTTTTTTTATTAGATAATTTTTACTTGCCACTGATAAGACAATGCAGTCAATATTTTAACATAATCATCAATATTTCTTTTTTTAAAATGCATTAAGCTTACATACAAATCTGGCATAATTTATCTACAGCATTTTTTGCAAGGGGGAGAGAAAGGCCAAACTCTGTGCTAATTACCACTTTCTTTTTAAGAAAACAGCTGCCATACAAACAGTTTTCTGATTGACTTTTCACGTTTGGTCATGCCTGCCCTTTCCCCAGACTTCACATGTGTTAGAATTTTATTGTCAATCTGTATTGACAAATTTACTGTATTCTTTGAAGTCAATCCTTATTGTGAGGCATTTTTCTGGATAGCTGAGACAGATGCATGTGCATCTATGTCAGGGCTATATATTACTTGTGTTCCATTTTAGGCAGTGATGTGCAGAAGAAACCAGATGGCTTAAATAGCTAAAAAGAGATTGAGATTTAGTGTTTCTGTTACCACAGATCATAAATAGTATTTGCTTATTGTATATCTTCATAAGTTGGTTCAACAGTAAGAATATGTAGGATTCTTCATTTGGTGAGTGCAAAAAGGACAAAAGAAATACGTTAGGACAACTCTAAAAGTGGGAAAGGAGGTGGTGAAATCACCACTGCCCTTTGCATATGAATGAATCACTGCTGGTACATGAGGTATTAGCACTGTGCTACAGCTCGTTTTCATGTGTTCTCTTCTTCTGGGTTTGCAAATGCCTCATTAACATTTGAAAATACTGCAATGATAAGACTTCTCACTTTATTCTTAAATTTAGGTTAACAAAAAAGCTTGAAGAAAGACGAGAAGAGAAAAGGAAAGAAGAAGAACAGGTAACACAAAAATGTAAAACCCCTTTTTCTATACCCTTATTTGAATAAATGTGTAATTCCTTCTTAAACAAACATGCTTCGGTCTTTTCTCTTGTCCAAAGCAATTTTGTGGTCCAATTTTTATATCTCTCTATTCAGAAAGAAATTAAGAAAGAAATTGAAAGAAGGAAAACTGGTAAAGAAATGTTGGAGTACAAAAGACGACAGGAAGAAGAATTGACCAAACGTATGTTGGAGGAAAGGAACAGAGAAAAGGCAGAAGAGAAGGCTGCTAGAGAGCGCATAAGGCAACAGATTGCAATGGTAAATTTTGCATTTTGGAAGAGAGCTTGCTGCTTCTCTCTCACAGTGTACTAAAATGATGAATTTTTTTCATTTGATGAAGCTTTGAAAAGTGTTCATTTTTCCATTTGGAATCCCGTGGCCTTGTAACAATCTTTGTGTTTGGGGTTTGTGTAGCATTTCCTGTGTATAAAATGAAACTTCTGCTTTCATGTTCACAATTCTTTTCTATCTGAGCAAACATTTCTGTCATATTGCTTGAGCCTAGTGGAGAATTATCACATAAACATAAAAATAATTGCAGTTTAAGCATGGTACTGAAGGAGAAAGACAGGGAGTATGTAATTGTAGAACATACACAAGAACACTGCTCTCAAAATTGAACCCAGAAATTCTTCCTCATTATTAGGTGTTGGTGTAGAACACTTAGAATTGCAGTCGTGTAACTTGTAAGGTTTTTGCCTTTATCTTCCCTGGAGTGTTAAGCTTGCATGGGAAGATCATCTATTAACAACTGGTTGTGGGAAGTGACTCAGTGAGAAGTGCCACCTTGGCTAATGACACGAGATTGTGCAGTTTGGCAGTGAATAATTCTTTGCAGCTCTACTGTCTTTTCTCCATATGGCCTGCTTGTATCTGTGCAGTTGGTTCATGAGTGTGGATCATAGCTGTCTGTCTGAATGCACGTTAAGCAACAAGCTGAGTTAACAATTAAGGTTTCCCTTTGATCCTTCCACAGGACCGTGCTGAGAGGGCAGCTCGCTTTGCGAAGTCGAAGGAAGAAGCAGAAGCTGCAAAAGCTGCAGCTCTTCAGGCAAAACAGGCTGAAATAGAGGCCAGAAAAGAGGCAGCTCAAAGGGAGCGAAGGTGAGTTGCAGTAGAGACACAAGTGTGTGTTTTAGGGGAGAGAGGTAAAGAAACTTCTTTAAGAGAGTTAATATGTCTCCTGATCTCTTGACAAGATGTTGCTGTGTTGAGCTGTTTAAATAGTGACATTAAAAGTAGCTATTTACATGAACATTATGTTCTGTGATAGCTTTCATCCTTTTGACATTCCTGATTATGAAACACTAACCACCTTTAGATAAGAGCTTTTTGTGTCTGAACTTTGATTTGAATACCAGTATAATGGAGCTTGGTGGGGGACTAGATAAGGTGAGAATGTGAAAGATAATGCCTGGGCAGAATGACATCATGTCAGCACTGGTGGGGAGCTGGTGCTGATCCAGCTGCAGAGCTGGGTGTGTGGATGGCTTGGATTCAGCAAGGCTGGGCTGGGGCCATCAGCTGTCCATGCCAGAGCTGTCTCCTGCTTTGCCCAGCACTGCTGGTTTAAGAATTATCCGAGTTTATATGGAGTTATGGAAGAGATGCACTCTGAGAGATCAGCAGGTGGTTATCCACTGTGAATTCAGTCTTACACCATCTGCTCTGCCCTGAGCAGGATGACTGTCCCTCTCTCCCACATTTCAGTACTGCCAAGCTAAAGGCCCAGGAGCCTTTGTCTGTAAGTGTTCATGTCCTGACTGACCCTCACACCTGTCCCGCAGTGCAATAGCCAGGATCCAGTTCCGCCTCCCCGATGGATCTTCCTTCACTAACCAGTTCCCATCTGAAGCACGGCTAGAAGAAGCCAGGCAGTTTGCTGCACAGGTAAATGGGCATTTTGTTTCTCACCTGTGTGCTGATGATGACTTGGTGAGCATCAAGCAGCTGTTGGTGGTGAAGTTGTCATCAACTCCTTTCCTTGTTATGTAGTTGAAGGGAGTTTTGGGAGCAGCCTTCTCCAGTGCCACCAACTGGCTTTATATTGCTGCAGTGTATCATTAGTGAGAGGTATAGAGAAATGAAGGATTTTTCACATCCTACTCTGAGGATGATTGATAGTTTGATATAGAACTCTTGTTAAAGTATACTCAACTGGCAAATCTGCAGTTATTTGAAAATGAACAGTTATAAATAGAAATAAAATATTTTCTTTATGTGTTTGACAGACGGTTGGTAACACTTATGGCAATTTTTCACTGGCGACAATGTTTCCCAGGAGGGAGTTTACCAAAGAAGATTATGGAAAGAAGTTACTGGAACTCGAGTTAGCACCCAGTGCTTCAGTAGTGCTGCTGCCGGTAGGTGTTGGGTTTTGGTGTTTGATTTTTCAAACAGCAGTGCAGTACAGTATGCTGTTAGTCAGCCATGATAGTGTTTGGCTTAAATTTGAGGATTTTCTTTGTCTAAATGGATTGCAAAATGACTTCAGTTTTTTGTCAGGAGGGATTTGGAGAAGTTTTTCTGAAGCAGATAAATGCTGGCATAGATACTTGTCTAATGTGTAACCAGAGTTGTTCCTTTGTGTCTGCTGAGCTTCAAAATGATGTGTGAAATACCCAGTCTACAAGAGCACTGCTTTTATACCTGAAACGTTTGCTCTGTGTGTTCATGACAGGCAGGAAGACCTGCTACTGCTGTTGTTCAGGCTTCAGGCAGTGATCTGTGGAAGTTCTTGGGCACAATCCTCTACCCCCTCTTAGCAGTTTGGAGATTCATTAGCAACTTTCTGTTTACGAGTCCACCCCCCTCACAGCCCTCTGTGAGATCAGCTCATCAGCAAGACCACTCAGCTCCCTCAGCGTCGGGCAGCATGGAGCAAAGCAGGTAAGGCAAACTGTTTAGGGCAGCTGTTTCTCAAGCTGCTTGCTGCAGTTGCTTTAATCGTGTAGTGGGGAACTGAACTTCCAATTACACAGTAGAAAAAGCATTGTCTTGCAGTCATTTATGAATAGGGAATTTAGCTGTAGCTACAAAGGTGAGCTTCACTGCAGCTGATACTGTTTGGAAGATAAAAATGTTGAAAATGAGATATCGAACTGTTGCAGTATGGTTGTACAAGAAATAGAAGCAGATGAAGTCTGGTTTTGACAGGTTTTGTATTGCCTAAAGAATGAGATCTCCCATGTACCAGGCGAACTGCTCACCTGTTTCTGGTGAGGCAGCCACATATGGCTTCAGTGACAGGGAAAATGAGAGTCTGCCACTCTGTCTGACTGCTAAGTGACAAATTTTCACCTGGATATTGCTTCCCAAGGAAACAAAGGGCTGAAGAAAACTATCATTGAAGATAAGAGAAGGAAGGAAGCATGATTTGTGTTTATTGCATTTGCTGCTTCTCTTGTGTAATTATTACTGAGGAAACTGTCAAAGCTCACTGTTCTTTGTGCCCTAGGCAAGCAGTCAGGAAACGAGTAGTGGAAAAGCGGGGGGAAGACTTCAAAAAAGAAGGCAAAATATATAGACTGAGGACTCAAGATGATGGAGAAGATGAAAACAATACTTGGAATGGAAATTCTACACAACAAATGTAGTTTTGAGTAACTGCAGTTACTATCTGGCTGCTTTTTTTTTTTTTTTCCTTCTCTTATTTGATCTAAGTCAACTAAAGCTTCTGGACAAGTGGGGCTTATTTTACACTGACTGAATTACTTAATTCTTATTCCTGTGGTGGATTATGGAATAAAGTCACCTATGTCAGCAAATCAAGTGGGTGTAGGTGAAACCTAGTAAAAAGACTGAAAATCTCCATCAGCTTTGGTACATATTGCCCTCTGCCATAGAAAGGCACTTTTTAATTATAAATATTCTGCTACATGAATTTAAGGGTCAGATATATTAATATAAGGGTCATGGTAGACAATGATTGATTAAAATGAGGGTTTCAGAAGCACTATAAGTAGGAAATCAGGTAACTAATTTATGTTTAACTTTTTTCTTGCTTCTGCAACTGCAAGCGAAACCTTGTAGTTTTTAATTCCCTAAGCACTCAATAAACTATTTTCCAGAAAACATAACTGTCTTGTGAAGTTCCTCTGAAGGAAGCAAGCAGGGTCATGCAGTGAAATTTAAAATACAGCAGACAAACATTTTGTTCCAGTTTAAATGACCTTGCTGTAGGTGAAATAAAGGAAAAGGGGGGTGAAAATCCAGTCTGTACAGTAGCTGCACTAGAACAGTTTTCACCAGGAGAGACACTAACTTGTCTTAAAACTCTAAGCGGCAGGAGAACTTCCAGGAGCTCGTTTCAGAACTGTTGATGATGATGAAACAAGGACAGATAGCAGCTGATGTTCAGAATCCTTATTTGCAGATAGGAACAAGCAATTTTACTTTGGTCTTTAAGAAATCAAATCAGTAATGCCCATGGACAAAAGAGACAGTTAACATAGAAAAATAATTTTCCTCCCCTTTTTAAGTTGGGAAAGCACACAACAAAATGCTAGGGAGCCATCTCTGAGGCAAGACACAAAGCTGAAATAATGCAAGCACTAGTTCCTTTTCCTGGTGGTATAGACTTTTTTTAAGAAAAAACAAACCAAACAAACATTTTAGCAGGTGGTAATGTTACAGTTTACTCCTGAGTTCCATGTGTGGTTGTTTAAGGGATCTTTTGGATGATTTACAGTATTTGTATGCAAAAAAAGCCAAGCCCAATGCTCCAACTGCAGAAAGAGCAAAAAGCACATAGAGTGCTATTTCTGCATTCTGGGATGTCAAATCCAATCCCAAAAAGTGCACGCTGTCAGCTTCTTCTGGGGCTGGGTCTGTTGGTGTCACTGAATGGGAAAACAATGAGAAATGTTAGTGCAGAGCCGGGGGAACTGTTCCATGCAGCTGTGGGCACTGCTGCCTCCACCAGGGAACTGTTCCATGCAGCTGTGGGCACTGCTGCCTCCACCAGGGAACTGTTCCATGCAGCTGTGGGCACTGCTGCCTCCTGCCTCCACCAGGCTTTCAACAGTGCTGCTCAGTACTCTGGCAGGAGCTGTAATTCTGGGGAATCAGGGGTTGGCACAATTTCAGCTCAGAGCAGAGGCTGATAGTGCAACTCCTGATCCTACAGGTGAGTAGTCTCATTCCCAAACCCCCACACAAACACTGGGTGCTGTTCATTGTACTGCTCCAGTTGGGAAGACACAAATCACAAAAGAATCGGTATTTCCAAAGCCATACCCAAAACACTGATTTGTATAAAGTATTCAAAATTGATTAGAAAAGATGTGGAAGTATTGAATGTGTGTGGTTTGGAAAATGTCTCAGGCAGTTCTGTTAGAGAAACGTCTAATGGAATAACTTTGACATTTTGGAGAGGTGCTCTTGCACAAGATTTAGTTGTTAGTTTTGATTTTGCATAGAGAAGTGACTCTGATTGGAGTCCTTAAAAAGAATATTGCAGAAAATGGTGGTGTCTCTAAAGGCCTTAGGTTATGGAAACCTTTTTTGGATGAGGATCAGATGGAAGCACACAAACCCCATTTCCATTGCATCGCTTACCTTCCGGCTCCTGCTCCAGACAGGGATGTGGGCCTGTGGCTGGGTCTGGAAAGCCATTGCAGTTGATGATCTGTGAGTAGTACTTGGCCGAGGCCTTGGGGCGCCGGGGCAAGGCAGTGTCTGAGAAATTCACGTGGTAGAGCCCAAACCTTTCCTCATAACCCACTGCCCACTCGAAGTTGTCCATCAGTGTCCAGGCAGTGTAGCCCCGAACGTCGACGCCGTCGAGCACAGAGGCTGCAGGCAGGAGCAGAGAGAAAGCTCAGTGGTCACCCCTCGGCCAGCCAGGGCAGGGGGTGCTCCAGGACATCCACACTCGGCACACAGGGAGGTTATTGCCACTTGGGCCTCCTTGGTTTTGATCTCCCCATTCCCACCTCTCTCCTGTGCTGACTTAGCTCAGCTGCCAAGTTACAGCCAACAAGCAGCCAGGGTAGTTCACTCAGTGCCCAGGACTGGACACTGCTTTGCTCCAAAAATCAAAACTTTTGTGCAAAAAACAATGGTTTAGAAATACAGAAGCCATCAAAATGCAACCATTGCTTAAACAAGTGTTTGTGGGGCCTTGCTGCTACAAGGCAGTAAATGAGCACTTCCTGAACACCTGGCTATTTCCAGTATTTCAGAAAAGCAAACTGAAAAAGTCCTTTCCTGAAGTTGTTTGACCACTACTGGAACTGAAACCTGTTTGGGGTTTGGGTTTTTACTGTTGTTTTTAAAAAAGATGCAGTTTTTAGACACAGCAGTAGTCAGACTAGAAGCCAAAATAGGAGTTTATCAGGTAGTAGTACCGTCTCTCACCAGGTGCAGCAAAATCAAGGAACCTGCAGGTTACCCCACTAAACCCAGGGTTTGTTCTTCCTTTAGATCACCTTTCCTGACACAGTTGTGACTGCTCATGGGCAGTTTTTGGTAAAACCCAAAGGCTCTTGGAAGTGGATTCAGTAAGCCCATGTCCCTGTGTAACTTGCAAGTGTGATGGCAGTGGCCTTGCAGCTCTTCACAACTTGCTTTATACACATCAGTCTTGTGACAAAGCCAGTGCTGCTCTCTAGAGCTTTGGATGAGCAGGTATCAGTAACCACTCTCACCTTTCAGTGCCTCGTTAATGTAGGCCCGATAGTAATGCATTCTCCGCGTGTCGTTGAATTCAAAGGCTCCTCTTTCCGAGACCCCGTTTTCCGTCACGTAAATGGGAGGGTTGTTGTACTCTTCCTTTATCCACCTGAGGATCTTCCTGAATCCAAAGGGGGTCACCTTCAGCCAGAGGGAGCCCGAGCCCAGCCAGCTGCGGTCGGTCACTGTGGCTACGCCCCTGTGGAGGAGGAGGACACTGCTCAGGGCCCATCCCCTGCCAGGCACCTCCCTGCTCAAGGCTCAGGTGCTGCTGGTGCTCACAAGCCTAAAAAGCACTTCTCATGCTTTGCTTTAGAATCACACTCTGTCCAAACCAGCTGTGGCTGAGGATGTGATGTTGGTTCCAAACCTTTGTATATTACAATGCCATTTCTACTTTTCAAGGCATAATGCAGTGCTTGAGCACACAAAATTGCCCTTTACACCTACAGGCAGGAATGCAAGACTGAGCCCACTGTCCTACAGAGCTAAACATTAAGGGGCTGGGAAGTAGCAGCAAAGGGCAGTTAAAACAATTTCATCTATTCCCTGTGGAAACATTTTGGAAAGCAGACAATTTCACCCCACGCGTGGTCCCACCATTACCTGAATTCTCATTAGAAAAATTAATAAGCTCCTATTGTTTACTTTTCGAAGCTGAAGAATGAAATTAGTATCTAAATAAAAAATCTTAACTTATCTATACTTAATCATGAATGATTTAGCTATTTAGGCTTTGAACTTACATTTATCCAGTGCACTGAGGGACCTAAACCTGTTTAACAGCAAATGGAGGAGTATCCATAAACCAGGATAACACCTTACAGTTCAAACTGCACATTAGAGTCGGGGAATATGATAAATACTGTTTATCATCTCATGTGTGCAAAAAAAAGGCTATTGCTGGACTTTTGTGAAAATAACAGCACCTCAGGTACTGTTTGGTTATATTTTCCCTAGTATTGGTTTATAACAGCTTAGAACACCTCTCTCACAGCTTTATTTGCTATAAATTTACACTTGTCAGTTGGCCCAGGCTCCAGGTGTGCAGATTTTATTTGACCAATAATTTACATTAATCTCTTACCTATCAGAGTCATATGACATAACACCCTTTGGAAAGTTTAGGTTGTATGTTAAAACCGTGGTATAATGATTTAGACCAAAGTAGTCATATGTGCCTTTAATTCTTTGCTTTTCACTTTCAGTAAATTCTGGAAGTCTGCAAGAGAAAACAGAGAATACACTTTGCACACACTCCATGGGTAATGCTGGTATCCCTGGTACCAGGCACCACAAGCACGAGGAGAGAAACTGGGAGCTGGGAATGGAAAACAAGAAATGCAATTGAGAGGGATCAATGAGTTCAGTACATAGTTTTAAGAAAAGTTAAACCAATTTACAACAAGCATCAGGCAAAATACTGTGTCTAATGCAGGGCATCTACTGTGTCACTGAGCTGACAATTTATTACTCCAAAGATATGTTATATTCATAAATTTAGTTTGCAAGGGAGGTAAAGATAGGAAATAGGCAAAGGCCCCCTGCCTAGATTGGAACTAAGTGGTCTTTAAGGTCCCTTCCAACACAAACCATTCTGTGATCCTATGGTACACTAGAATTTTTCTGTGAGGATACAATAAGCTTTTTTACAGTAACATGGGAATAGAATCACTGAAGTGTATCGGTTCTACCAGAAAAGCAGGTTTCAGCACAGCCAGTGAAACAAAAGCAGGTGTGTGCCTGGGCTCTTACCGGGACTTGCTCAGGCCCTGAGCCAGACTTCGTTCCCGAATCCTTCTTTTCATCACTTCACTATAATCACCATTTTTGAAAATAGGATGAGCAAACCACCCTAGAAAAAACTAAACCAGGAAAAAAGAGAGGATAAATCTTATATCAAAACCTGGGTTTTAGCCATTCCTCTGTCATGTGCTACTTTATAGGTGATACCTGAACTGGTAACAAACAAGCACACAGACATACACAGGGATGCCCATATAACAGCAGTAAATTTAACAAGCTTTTGTCACTGCAACCATATTTTATCTCATTTCTGTTGCATTCTTGATCAGCCCCCATAAGAGGGGGATACACTTCCTTGCAGTGATGCCTCTGCCTCATCATTTTATTTCAGTGAGATGCCAGCCTGGGCTCTGGGCACGTCCAGCACCCAAAGAGGGGGAGTCACCAGGAACAAGCCCAGGAGCAGCAGGGAGAGCTGTGACCAGGGGTCTCTGTACCTGCATGAATCGTCTGGCAGCTTCCACGTCCTCCTGGCTGTGTGGGTTGCGTGGCTCTGCCCAGTCAGAGTTGATGGTGATGGAGATGAGCCCTCCCTGCTTGGCCCGGTAGGTCTGGTTGTAGAGGTGCCAGACCTCCGCGTGCGCCTTGATCAGGTTGTGTCCCACCACGTAGGGAGCGCGCCCCGGCCGCACCGAGACACCTGCAGGGACAGGGACAGCACAGGCAGTGCAGCAGCACTTCCCAGCCCTCTCGTGGCTGCTTCCCAGGCTAACACGACCCCAGGGCACCCACAACTGCCCCAATAAAGGAATGAACGTGCAACACCTGGTGCCCCGAGCCCAGCCCTGCACTGGAATCAGTGCTAGGCAGAGGCAGCTGAAGGAGCAGCTGCCATGGGAAGGCACTGCAAGGAGGGCCCTGCATTGCCCCTCCTCCCTCTGGAGTGGGACATGGGCTGTCCCCATTATGGAGAGCAGAACGCTGTGTGTTCAGGTCAGCTCAGAGCCCCTCTTCTCTTGGTTCTACCCTGCAGTTGAGCAAGTGTAATCCAGAGGCTGCAGAGAAGGGGTGGATTAGAGGAGTGGAAGAAATAGGATGGGTCTTGGAGGTGACAGGAACAGTAAAAGAAGGACCACGGCAATCCAAACCCCATCTATCCACACCATAGCATCTTCCTTGCCTTACCTTTGCAAGCCCCAAGGAACTACTCTGCTCTGCAGCATAAAACAATTGTGCTGACAGTGCTGTGAGGGCTCTGAGGTTATGCCCAGCAGTCTTACCTGGAGCAGCTGTGCCAACGCCATAGCCAAGATATGCGGTGTTGTAGGGTTCATTGAGGGTTATCCAAAATTTCACTTTATCCCCCAGCCTCTGGAAAAGGACCTCAGCATATTCCTTAAACCTCTGAACTATGGTATCATTCTCCCACCCACCCACGTCCTGCAGCGCCAGTGGGAGGTCCCAGTGATACAGAGTTACCTGTGGGGAAAGACAGGAGGACAAAGGACTCAACCAGTCACTCTTAAAGTTACTGAGATTCATTTATGAAGACAAACTGTGCTTTCATCTGCAGTTACCTGTTCCCAACATAGTCTGATGTTGTAGTGATCCTTCATGCACTCAATAAAAATACATTTTTGCCAGTTTCTTTAGGGACTGCCTAATGGTGAAGATGAAGCTTTTACCAAAAACCACCTTGTGACAGCAAGAACTCGTCAGTGAAGAACTGCTGCTCTGCACTGACTCACAGGTGCAATACAACCCACTAGAACACCTGTGTGGGCTGGTACAGGGGTATGAGGAGAGCTCAGAGTCACTCAACAGTGCTGAAAGAGCTGATTGATGCAGGGGTGAGGTCCCTGTCCATTGTATGTGACAAACCACACCGACCAGTGGAGCTTCCTGACTCCCAGGAAAAGAATAAAGTTACATCCATCTCTAAGAAAGGCGAGAAGGAAGATTCTGGGAACTACATTAGTCAGTCTCACCTCGATATCGGGAAAGATCCCTGCATGGGTTCCTGAGGAATCTATTTCCAAGCACATGAGGGATGAGAAGGCAATTGGAAACAGCCAACAATAAGGTTACTTTGGTCTTTCTGGGTAGTAATTTCAACATCTCCCTACATTCCAAGTTCATTTGCTTATGCAATACCCCATGTTTCTTCCCAAAATGAAATGAAAAACCATGAAAAACACCTTCTGTGGGAAGGAGGGTGTGGATGTAAACACACACGTTGCTCTGAGCATCAGATTTGGGGTTTGCTATTTTTTAGTCACCTGAAAGTTCCTGGGTTTAGTTACCTGAGGCATAATGTTGGCTGCCAGAAGGGCATCGATCAGCCTTTCGTAGTAGTTCAGTCCCATTTCATTGATGTATTTGGTGGTCCCATCTGGGAGAATACGGGGCCAGGAGATTGAAAAGCGATAGTGAGACACCTTGAGGCTTTTCAGCATTTCCACATCCTCATCAATCTTGTGGTAGCTGTCACAAGCTACATCTCCAGTCGCATCGTTGCCAATTCTCAAGGGAGTGTGGGAATATTTGTCCCAAATGCTAAGTCCTTTCCCATCTGCTCTCCATCCTCCCTCAATCTGTAATTGAAAATGGGGGAGAAATTGTTAGCAAACCCTAAATTTAGGTCTTGGCCTAGCAACGAATTCAGCCTGTTATTCTTTGTGGTGCCACACAATGAATTAACTGTCCACAGATACTTCAGGTGTCCATCTCAGTTTCCTGACCTGGTAAGCTGCAGTTGCTACACTCCACAAGAAGTTCTCTGGAAACTCTCCATATAAAAATTCCTCTTCCTTGGGCAGTGGGATGCCGTTATTGCGGATGATTTCTGCGTAGTACACAGCAGAGCGCTTTGGCGTTCTTGGCCTGTTGGGGTTGTCAAAATCAATGTGGTGCAATCCGAATCTTGGCTCATAACCATTCAGCCATTCAAAGTTATCCATCAAAGACCAAGCGTTGTATCCTTTCAGATTAACACCATCTATTTTGTAAGCTGAAAGACCAGGAAAAAAATGGAGGAGCATCAGTGGCATAATCACACATTAAATGAACCCTAAGGAATTCACATGCAAGCACATGCAGGCTCCTAGTTTCATACAAGTGGCACTGGTCAACGAAGGTCATTAAGAGAATCTTCATAGTTGAAGGAAACAAAGTACAGCCATGCAAAGGAGATCATAAAAACAAACACTATGTTTATATTATGTTCAGACTATTTTAAGACTGATATTAATCACTTCTAAAAAATAGTCTTCAGAGGAGTAAAGTAACCAGAAATCTAGAGAGAAGACACACAACACCAACAGAACAAAAGCAAACTCTGGTACCTTTTAAAGCTTCATCAATGTACGTTTTGTAGTAAAATATCCGGGCATTGTCATCAACATCCAATTTGGCCTTTATCGCCACCCCGTTCTCAATGATATATATTGGGGGGTTTCCATATTCCTCTTTGATCCAGTTCAGCAGTCTCCTCATACCCCAGGCCACAGGGCGATGGCCAGCGAGACCGGAGGAAGGCCAGGAGCTGTCAACTGCTATTGAAACTTCCTGGTCATACTCATAAGAGAAGGGCTTCAGACGTGTTGTTGAGTGGGTCACAATTTTGGAGGTGTAGGTGTTGAAGCAGAAGACATCGGCCGTGCCCCGGATGTATTCACGCTCCTCTGCTGTGAAAACCGGCAGGCGCGACGACGGCAGGTCCTGGAGCTCACTCCTGTTCCCAACTTTCCACTTCATGACCTCGGGGTAGTCCCCGTTTTTGAAAATCGGGTGTGTGAACCAACCCATCCAAAACTGCAGGTACCTGTCAGCAGCTTCAATGTCCCTGGGGTCGCTCGGTGTCTTCGGCTCAGCCCAGGTAACGTAGGGGCACAGGGCGATGACCCCTGCCTGACTCGCTCTATATTTGTCATCGTAGGTGTGGTAGACCCTGGCATGAGCTTTCAGTAAGATGTGGGCAACCCTGTAGGGAGCACTGCCAGGGTCCTTGACATTGGGTGGGAATGCCCCGAGGCCGTAGCCCATCCAGGCAATGATGTTGGGTTCATTGAACGTAATCCAGAACTTCACCCTGTCCCCAAAGGTCTGGAAACAGAAGTCGGCAAAGCTGTCAAAGAGGTCAATCAGCTCGTTGTTCTCCCAGCCACCGATGTCCTGGAGAGCTTGTGGCAGGTCCCAGTGGTAGAGAGTGACAATTGGAGTGATGTTGTTTGCAACCAGTCCATCAATGAGACGGTTGTAGTAGTCGACTCCATGGCTGTTGATTGAGTTGTTCCTTCCAGTGGGGAAAATTCGAGGCCAGGACAGGGAAAAACGATAGTTCTTTACTCCTAAGGCTCTCAGCAGGTAAATATCTTCCTCCACCCTATTGTAGCTATCACAAGCTATATCTCCAGTATCGTCATTTTTTATATTCCCTGGGACATGGGTGAAGTTATCCCAAATGCTGGGTCCTTTGCCATCAGCATCCCAACCTCCCTCTATCTGGTAGGCAGAGGAAGACACACCCCATGTAAAATCCTCTGGGAATGTCCCATAAAAGTACATATCTCTTTCAAAGGCAGTCTGGGATGAAAACTTCTGCCAGACAACCTTTGCCTTGGAGGGAACTTCTGATGCTGGTAAATTTGGCAGCTTTGATGGCACAGGTCGGTCAAACACCACTGGTGCAGAAGATCTGCCCAAGGCTTGGGATGGAAAACCATTTTTTTCAATAATATTGGAATAGAAGTAAGCAGATGCCTTGGGAGTCCTTGGTCTGTTGCTATCTTCAAAGTTCACGTAATGCAGCCCAAATTTTAGGCTGTATCCCTCTGGGCCTTCAAAGCCATCAAGCAGGGATCGAGCAATGTAGGCGCGGACATCAACGGCGTCCAGTTTCACCGCTGCCACAGAAACAACGAGACACTGTTAATTACCCACCTGAACATTTCCTGAACACAGCTCAGCACAACAGAAGCACCACAGCCAAGGATATGTGTGACAAGTCAAACACAAATGGTTTCAAAGGCTAAAAAAACCTCTCAAACAATTAGGAGTATCTGGCAGGAAAAGCAGTCAGCACCATAATAAGAGCTAGTGAAATGCTTAGTGATAGAAATGTGTGAAAAAATAAGTATTAGTCATGAGGTATCTGAGTACAGGACACTTGTGTCCCTGGTATCCCTTCCCCTGTGTTCTTGTTTTCAAGTAGATTTCATCAATTTAGGTATATGGTGCACTTTTAGATTTAACACTGTAATTAGACTGAAACATTGCAGGTATTTAGTGCTTGCCTACATTCCCTGAGCACAGGAGAGTTTCTTTTAGCAGAACAGTGTACCCAATACCAGCAGAGGCAAGTCCCATGTCCCTCCTCACATTGCTTACAAAAAAGCACTAAATCTCTCTCATTCAAAAAAGTTCACTCCCATGTGTTGTCCATCTTCTTTATTTCTGCTGAGGCATAACAGCAATGCTAAATTGTGTTTTCTGTCGCTCTTTCAACACTTCTAGCAGTATGTTGAGATCTAGGTCAAGAAGATCAAATGCTGTACACACTGATCACCAACATACTTAATACAGCATATTTAATGTTTTCCTGACAGTATTGTTTAGTCTATCTAGACAGCATCAGTCAAATCTCTATTTGAAATCTCAGTTCTCTATGCTTGTCCAGAACTTGCCACTAAGCACTATTTTAATGTCAAATGATACACATCTTGCAAAGATACAAGCACAACTTGAACATTTTACAAGCACAACTTAAACATTCTCAAAATGATTGAGGTAGAAATCTTAGGGAGATATTTCCAGTCTGAAGTGGTGCAGGCTGCTGCCAGTTAGATCTGATTAATTGTAAAGGCAGTTCAGCCCTGATTTATGAAATGTCTACAGCAAGAGCCTGCAAGGCCAATTATCTCCAGGGGAGTGTATAAACAGTGTTCTCGCAGAGGGACTGACCTTAGGGTCCAGGCAACATTAATCCATATATATGAAAAATGCATTCCAATATCTAAAGAGAACGGAGGGCTCCATATCTAGACACCAGATAGGCTTAAGTATATAAAGTCATTACCTACACAATAGGAAGCTGATCTGATATCACTGTGCAAGTGGTGATATTTTGAAGTTAACCACCACAGAAGGGCTAGAATAACTACTTGCCATGGTTAAAAACAAATAAAATAATTTGATTTCTCCATACCTTTCAGGGCCTCATCGATGTACTGGCGGAGATAATCCACTCGCAGAGTGTCATTGATGAGATCCCCGGTGTCTCCTGTTGGCACACCATTCCCTGCTATGTATATCGGGATCTTTGTTCTTGTGTATTCCTGGGATACAAACTTCAGCAGCCTTCTTAATCCCCAAGGGACCACATGGACCCAGGAAGAGGCAGCCTGTGGCCAGGAAGGATCTACATGCAAGGAGAAGTTCCCAATGCTCTCGAAGCCTGGTGTGCAGGTCCCGTTAGTCCCGGCACCGACCAGGCGGGAAGTGTAATGGGAAAGGCCAAAGAAATCTGCAGTGCCTTTCACCCAGGACTTCTCCTCCTCTGTAAACACAGGCAGCTCTGCAACTGTTGAGCACTGCTGGTTCACTTCCTGGATCTGAGCCTTCAGCATATCTGGGTAATCACCATTAACAAAGATGGGGTGAGCAAACCAGCCAAGCATGAACTGCAGGTACCTCTCAGATGCTCTCACATCCTCGGAGCTGGTTGGAGTCTTGGGTTCAGCCCAGTCCGAGTTCAGCACCAGCCCCACTTTTCCCAGTTGCTGAGAACGGTATTTGTCATTATACAGGTGCCAGACCTTGGCATGAGCCTTGAGAATTGTGTGAGCAACCTGGGAGCAGAAAGCAGAGGAAAATGTGTAACACTGCATTGCACAGAAATTCTCAAGCATTGAGTTCATTGCCATGTGAAAATGTCCTCTCCATCCAAAAAAAAAACCACCTTGACCAAACAAATAGTGATAGACAAGGAGTGTAGTAGGTTTTGGAACAAGCAAAAGAAACTGACTGTTCATCAACACCAGCTTTCAGAACAGAAAAATAAAATAACAACACCTCTCCTCTGTGAACTAACCCATTTTTAGCAAGTATCATAAATCCAGCAAGTAACAGTTTTCTCAGACGTCATGTTAGATTTGAACATAGTTAAAGCACAGAACCATCAGAGGAAAACAACCCAACAAGAGCAGCTGCAGGATGCTAATTATTCCTGTGCCCCTACCTTGTATGATGCTGCCCCTGGGTCAGTGATTCCTGGAGGATGCTCTCCGGTGCCATAGCCAGCATAGCTGATAACCCAGGGCTCATGGAATGTGATCCACAGCTTGACACGATTCCCGAAGGTGGAAAAGCAGAAGTCTGCATAGCTCACAAAAGCATCTATGATACTTTCATTCTGCCAGCCACCAAGAGCCTGCAGAGCTTGGGGCAGGTCCCAGTGGAACAGAGTGACCATGGGCTCAATGTTAGAGTCTAACAACCGGTCAATTAATCGGCTGTAATAATCAACACCCTTGGAATTGATGGTCTCGTTGGTGCCAGAAGGGAAGATTCTAGACCAGGATACAGAAAATTTGTACAGCTGGGGGTGAAGACCCCTAAGCAGGTATGTGTCATAGCTGGTTTTGTAGTAGCTGTCAGATGCCACATCTGCTGTTTGGTTCATGTGGACATGGCCCCCATGCCCAAACTGGTCCCAGATGCTCTCTCCTTTCCCATCTTCTGCCCAAGCTCCTTCAATGCTAAAGGCACCTGTGGATACGCCCCAGAGGAAACCACTTGGAAAAACATCTTGCAGGAAAGAATCCCTCTCCGATTCAGACTGTTTAGCAAACATTTCCCACACTGTTTGATAGGAGGACCGAGGGACAAGAACAGCATCTGGGTTTTCCTGTAGAGAATTTGTTTCGCTGGAAATAGAACAAACAGAAGTTAAAATCTGCAAGGTGGATGCCAGTGCCATAGAACTTGCAAACATGAAGTATCATTTGCTTCCTATTCAGGTGACATAAGCCACATATAGTTCCTTTGCCATCTGATCAATCCAACCCTGCTGTCTCCCAGTTGGGACAGGAAGGTGGAGGGCAGTGGGGTAACTGCAGAACAGCTCTTTGCAGGTAGGGTCTCTTAATTCATTAGTGAGCTCAGAGGTGCAAACAAAATCCTTGCAGTAAGCAGCAATTTCCCATGCTACAACTACTTCATGAATTTCCATAGGATAAGCTAAAACTGATCAGTCCAGCTACTGTAATCCTTGGCATCTCCCTGCACAATGACATCTCCCACATTTCCATAAGCTCAATTGGCTTCTTCCCTAGGAAAGCCTCTATTGGATTTGTTTATTTATTACCACTTTGCTCTTGAAAAAAGCAGAAGGTTTGAAAAATGTACTTGTTACTGTTGGCTGGAAGGCACAATTTGGGTAACCAAGGATGAGAGAGTGGAGAGGATTACATTATAGGACTAGCAGCAGGATAGAGGATTGCAAGGAATTGCAAGAGACTGGGCTTAGCAGAAAGACAGCCCTTTGCAGCCCTTTCAGCAACTAACAGCAGTCTTTACCACTGAAATGTCTTGTCTCTCCCTGCACACAGGTCTCTAGAGGACACTGTTTCATTACTGTATATTTTTGTATTGTTATATAGTCTTACAGTATTTGATTATAGTACCTGAAAACATCAGATAAGTAGTCCAAGAAGTCATTAACGTCACACCCAATCATATGTGCTTCTTTATTAATAGCTGAAAACAAACAAATGGTAAGTGATGGATGTAGTCATAACTTAGATACCATGGACTGCATGATGCTGTTTGTACAAACAATTATACCTTGAGAAACGAGGTTCATTTCATAACTAATAGCTATTTTTTTCAGATCAGTTTTTAATTAGACATTTACAAATTCATACTAAAAAATTATCATAGTATCATAGAAGCACTTATGCTGGAAAATACCCTTAAGATCATCAAGTCCAACTGATAACCCAGCACTGCCAACCAACACTAAACTGTATCCCCAAGTGCCACATCTATATGTGTTTTAAGTCCCTACAGGTATGGTGACTCCCCCACTTCCCTGGGCAGCCTGTAACAGTGCTTGACAACTCTTTAGGTGATGAAATTTTTCCTAATATCCAACCTAAACCTCTCCTGCAGCAATCTGAGGCTGATGAAAAAGATGAAAAGATTTGGGGAAGATTTCCTGCTTCCCCTCCCTCAACACTCACCATCCACCCTTAGTTTTCCAAGAAGGTTTTAAAAACCTATAAAGTTATTTCATCTAATAGCAGCAGCCTAGATTGGATGATTTTGCATTTCCTCTGTAAGTTATCACGCAGATCTTAACTAAAAAACTCTTCTCCTTGAAACATCACTCACCTGTGAGAAGGGCAGCTACTGGTATGAAAGGATTCTCCTCCACGGAAGCACAATCACGGAGCTCTAGACTGAAAACCAAGATGTCTTTGTCCTTCCAGACACTCTGCAAAACCAGAAGTCAGGGACAGGTATGAAAAAAGCATCAGCCAGCTAGTAAAACCACGTTCTAGGCATTGTTTGCCTTTCACATGGGCAGCTCCTTATCCTGCTACCCAGATGCTGGATGACTCTTTGCTTATGGATTTTAAGAATGCAGTTCTCTAGCAGAGGTTTAATATAGGTACCAGCCTACAGCACCACTGATGCTGGTGCTGCCATGAGATCCAATCCTTTAATAAACTCACCCTCAGTAGCATTTCTAGCACTGCCTCTGCTCTTGAGGAATGTGAAGTTTGGTAGCACTGTTGTAGAGCCCATGCTAGAGTTTAATAATATCTTTCACTACACAGGCATTGACCTAACAACTTATCAAACACTCAGCATGTGAGAGAGAAGGTTTTTCAGTCCCAGACAAAAGAATTCTGCCATTCCAGTTGTTAATGCATCAATAATAAGCATTGACCAAGATGATTCCTTCCAGCACTTTCCAACAACTGTTTTTAAGTCAGAATAACAACAGAGAAATGAGCACTTTGCAGCTGCTTCCTAGTGTAACTGCTGCCTGAGCTTTCACAGAAAATCAGAACTGTTTAGACATGCATCACAGCACATGAAATTGTGCTCCTATTTATGGTCTGTTGTTTGCTGCTGTCATTTTAACCCTAAGGTTACCTGGAATTCACTCAATTTCTTGTATAAATATGTTTCATTTCCACAATGGTACTGAAGGTTAAGAGACACAAAGTCTACTGAATCCTGGAAACAAGAAAAGGAAAAGAATTATCCTGGAGGAAAATGTGGGTTTTTTAATTAAGTATTACATTAAAAATACATAAAACCGTGTAAGGTTTGATAAAGACACATTGATGGAGTAAGACTCCATACAGGGCCTGGACAATATAATGAGCACAAACTGGATATTGTATAGGAAGATGTGTTTTGCATGTAAAATTTAAAAATTTAAAGTAAAATTTAAACAGCTAAATTGAATTCATTTTATGTATTTAATATAATGATTTACAGTTGATTTCTTAATTAGTAAGACTGTTTATGATTAATCAGAGAAATCTTTATAACTATGTGGTTCAGGTCGGCCTTATCAATAATCTTTTGGGGAAAGTCCACTACAGGAACCTTTAATTATTCCATACCACAAGTGTTATCCCACTAGAAGTCATCAAGCTCCAGGCAACAAATTGCATTCTCTGATTAAACTAGCTGATGAATTTGGAAGAAAACTGACAAGCTTTCAGTTTGTTTTTCAGTCCAAGGTTCTTTTCTAGTTTAGTCAGCTCATCTAAAACAACTTCTTTGCTCTCCCTATGAACCACACCTTGCTTAAATCCTTGCAGTGTCACACCTACAACATTGCTTGACCTGGTTCTAAGTTTTGAAGGATTATGAATACAGCAAAAACCCTGCACTGTCATTTGTGCTCTGTGTCCTACATCAACATCCTCTGGGTGAGCACAGCTATGAACCGGGAACTGGATCTATAAGAAAGGATGTCGTTGCCTTTGTAGAGATTGTGTTCTCCTCATGTTGTGCCATCCCTGTGCAACTACATCATTTTTAGCACAGCTCAGTCTGGGTTTTAACGTAATCAGCAGATTTTTAAAAATAGCAGTTATTTAAAATAAGTGGAGCGTAAAGTAGACCTGCAAAGAAAATGGTAACAGGTACACTTTTTGGATATACCTTGTCATTTAGCAAGCATATTGCTAAAATTGCCAATTATGAGAGCAAATTTGTGTCCATGTAGCTTCATTAGTGCCTACCAGCCAAGAAAGAACACTGAAACAATTTTTTAAATCAGCAAGTTTCACATAATCAGACTAATTAAATAATTAAAGCTTACCAAACTGGTCAACCTGCTAAAATCTTATTTAACTTGCAACAAGTCATTTGATCCCATACACAAAAACAAAGCTACATCAAAGCAAATTTGTATAATTTTGGAAATATTTCTCTTAAGGTGTTACCTGAAGAGAAACTGAAAGCATTTCTGATGAAGCACTGTCCAAGACATGACCCATTTCCAAAGCAATTGACAGCTTTCCACCTTGAGAAAAAAAGAGGTGGTTGTTAGTAACATGGTAAAGCCAAATAAAAGTTTCAGTTTACTGCAGTTATTTTAAAACCAGTTTTAAATTGTTGAAGGTGTGGAATACCAGACAGTGCTCCAGATAGTTGATTTCAGAATACCCACTGTGATTTCAATGGAGAGCTGAAGAAGGTAGAAATTCAAAGGAGCCTTTGTCAATAAAATACCCTTCCACTCCCTGCATAATTATAAGTAATATCTTTATTAATTTTCATGCCTTTGTGACGGTTCTACAATTTTATATTTTCTAATCCATTCTGTGCCCAATGTGAATTCTATGAATGAGATGCTGGAGTGGCAGGAACTTGGAGGGACAGGAGATGCAGGAGGGAAGATGGGCAACTTCTAAGGGCTGTGTGAACTGCACAGCAAAGTATTCCTAACAAATGCAAGAATTAAAAATTACTTAAGTAATTAAAAATTTGGGAAATGAAATGGTGACTCAGCCAGCTCTACTGGTTGTCTGTCTGGAACAGAAAAATTCCAAGGACAAAGATAGACCCAAGGTGACAGCTTGAAAAACCCCAGGTACCATCATGGAAGAGGTGAAATCTCTTGCTCTGTGTAACACAGGTAGATTTTGGATTTAATTACTGTAAACCCCAGTGTCTGCAACTTAGAAAGTCAAACAAAGGACATTGCAGACCTCCTCACAGTTATTATCGCATAGGAGACTTCTTGTGCCTTGTTTTTGCACGGTTTCAGGTACATTTCAGAAAGATTTTAGTCTTTCCTCTGTGGGTCAGGAAGGGGTACAAACAAAAATATTCACATAGAGACTGCATGTAGCAGTTGCCATTGAATGCCACCACAAAACACTTGTGAGTCACACTGACAAACCCCTCTCCCTGCTCTCCTTACCCGCTGGTGAGAGTTTCTCACGGAGGGTGCTGTAAAATCCTTCATGAGCAGCAGCCACGGCCCGGACTCGCGCCTGGGGCTCAGCGTAGGGCAGGCTTCGCAGGACCTCTGGCAGGTCACTGAAGGAGAGCCACACATCCACCACGTCCCCAAAGGCACGGAAGCTGAACTCCGTGTACTCCACAAACAGCTCGGCGAAAGCCGCGGCATTGCTCCCGCGGGTCTGCGCGGCCACGGCGCCGGGGACGCGCCGGTGCTGCAGAACCAGGACAGCTCTGAGCCCTGCAGCGGCCACGGCCTCCAGCAGCTGCCGGTGGCACAGCACCTGGGCTGCATCCACGTTCCTGGTGTTCCCCTCGGGAAGGACTCGTGCCCACGGCAGCAGCACTTTGTAGTGTGTCACCCCCACCTCACGGAGCTGCGAGAAGTACCGGGGCAGCTCGGCAGCCACGAGGTCTGGCTGGCACAGGTGATGCTGAGCTTCGGCCACGGCAGGGTCCTGCTGGTCCTTGGGCAGCACCTGGTCCTGCAGACCCAACCTCTCTGCCAGGTCACTGGGGAGAGGCCCAGCAACGGTGATAAAATTCTGAGCAAATTCCCCATCTATCCCAAGGCTGAGAGAAACCGACAGACAGAAGATGACTGTCTTACAAAGCAGCCCCATTTCTGAACCTTGCTTCAGAAAGTTATTCCACACTACTTATATTACAGTACAAGTAATATTTAACTGAAGTTATCTGTTCCACAGATAAATGTTCCTTGAACTAGCTGACACTGGAAAAACAGACCAGGACTTTCAATCAGTAGATAAACAGACAAACAGATGAACACAAAAAACACTCTTCATCAGTTGGAGAAAGGTTATGTGAAAACATTTTCTGAGATGCTCACGATTCCCTTTAGGCTTGAATATCAACTGACATTTGCTGATATTGCCTCTGGTTTAGAGGAAGATGAAATAAGTAGATAAACTTTCCCTCTCCTTTTGGCCTTTTTCAGCTTTAGAAGAGTCCCAGCACAGCTCTGCATGCAGAAAACAAAATCAGAGTTATCTGCATCACTGGGGCTGGGTCCACCACAGCTCAGGGCACGCAGGGCAGCAGGAGGCACGTTTGTGCTCTGATTCTGGGTGGATAAAGGAAATCTGAGATGTGGCACCTCACCCAGCTGGAAAAGTGACTCTTATGTGAATTCAGGCAGCAGCAAGTGTGCTTCCTCCTGCCTAGTAACATCCAGGAATTTGAGTCTCATTTCTTTGCTTTCCAAAGCACTCCCTCCTTCAGCCCTGAAAACACTGCTCTCCCAGCAGGGTGGACTCGTTCAGGTCACCCACCTGAACTGCTGCAGGGCAGAGCTAACTCAGCTCTTTTACATTCCGATACAGAAAAACTGAAGAGTTGAGAACACTTATAAACCAACTAAACACAAAACTCTACATACCTATACTGAAATGTTAGGTTCATCTCCAAGTTCATTTCCTTTAACAACCAGAATTTTGTCTAAAGCATACCTGGAATCATCTGGGCAAGTTATGGCTGTCAAGCAATATTATCTTTAAATTACAGCAGAAGACATCTCTCAACATTTGCTGTTCCTCAAACCTTATCGAGAGGTTGTAATTTCTGTACTTTGACCCCGTTTGATTCCCAGATGGTTGGGGTTTTTTTCAGGAATCCTTGAAGAGCTCGCTATAACATGTGCTGACTGTTCTGAACAACTTCCCTCCACTCTGATATACTGAAGCTTGAACAGCAACTTTACAGCACCACCTGGTGCTGATTTTTCAGCAGAGCTGCATTAACTTCAGTAGAGTTGCAAAACCCCTTCCAGCCTACAGAACTGGGGAAAGAAGCAGAAAAAACACTTTCTCCTACATGAAGAATATTTATTTTCAAACAAAGATTGAGAGGAGGGGCAGGGGAAACACATAACGAAGACCAAACATCTTCCTATCCTTATTTTGAAAGTAAAGAAACAACATAGAATAACATGAGTGTTGCTAAAGGTGGGTGGCTTTTTTTTAATTAAATGCAGCATTTGTCAAAATGTGGTTTATGAAAGAAATGAGTGGAGAAGCTACTGCAGTTGGAGTTAGTGCCCAGTGATGGGTTAGTGCTGATGACAAATATTTACGGTTCCCTCCACTGCTTAAATAGAACTGTTATCTTTAATGATATGTGTAGTTAGACCAAGGTGTATCTCTCCAAAGCTGGGAGGGACTAACAGGAAAAAAAAACTGTCTTGCAAACCAGCTCCATTTCTGAGCCTCCTTCAGAAATAGTTATTTCACACTATTTCTAATTAAAATATGTAACTTTGCTATCTTTCATGTTATTACAAATGTTTCTTAGGTGCTGGTATCAAGGTAACAAGACAAATATCCAGGTATTTTTAATTCTTAATAGATTATTTAATAATCCCATAGTTTACAGTAAAAAATTGAGAACAGAAATTTAAGCAAAGTCTTCTTATAGAAAAATCTACAAACAGGTTTACAAATATAATCTTAAAAATCCCTCAGAAATGGTGGCAATTTTCAATTCACTTACAAGTCAAGACTTCAAGGTTGGGGTTTCTGCCCTGCTGACTTAAAGTCTTGCTTTGGGCTTGGCTATTTGCAATTTTCTACTTTACATATGCAACAGGAGCCTGCACATCTTTAGCCCATCTAAAGAGAAGCAATCAGTTTCCCATTGTCTATTACTGGAAGTTAAAAAAACTTCTTAAAAAGGAGCATCTGTCATCCAAGAAATCTGATCATCCTTAAGACATTAAACATTTAGATCACTACTTCTTTCAGCCTCAAAGTACAGGCATAGAAAGCAGCAATCTCATATGTGAGTAACAACAAATCCACCCCCAAAACATTTAATGAGCTTTTATTTAATATGAAAACCAGTAAAAACCTATAGCATAAAATGTCTACTAAATGCAACAGAAGAACAATGTAAAATTAACCTTATTTAAAACAGAAACATCTACATAGCCTGATGATGAAAAAAAGCTATTGGGTGATTCTCCTCTGCATCCAGATGATGGCACTGAAATCCAGAGTTAACAGTGAAACTAATACATGTGTGTCATGTGTTTAAAAGCTTTCCATAAGCTCAGTGTAAATGAGAAATCACATATTACTGACCACACTCTGGCACATTCATAGGAATTTAAGGAATTAGCCATACAGCAACCCCTGCAAGAAAAGAATGCATTTTCCAACTTGTAACCAGTCAGCTCTCCGATCCCATTCTCAGCCCTCAGTCTTCCAGCAGATAGTTTGGGTTGACAACCAGGTATGGATCATCATCAAAAGTCTCTTCTTCTCTGGATCCTCTCAGTCCTGACTGGGACAGTTCTATCAGAATGTGGTCCTGCAACAGACATAGATTTATGTTAAAACAAGGGTAGAGAGGTTTGTTTGTTTGTACTCTTTGAAAGGCATCTTTTTATATTTGTAGAATCTCCTATTACTTACTTAAACCTTTAAAGTGTGAACTCCCTCTAACAGATTCTTAACAACTGCATTCAGTGGAAATCTCTTGTATGTTGTATCCCTTCTGGGAACTTTTCAGCCTAGCGCTTTCCAATCTAGTGGTTTTGTGTCTTTAAAAGTTAAATGCAGTTTATTTTGTCAGACTTTTTCCTCCAAAATGCCCTTGTACCCCTCTGACTTAAGGCTATCCATTGAATGCAAGTGTTAATTGTGTTTCTGTATGCTAATGTATAACTAATACTACATAAATACAGAAAAATACCACACTTCTGCAGTGACATAGTATAACACTTTGAACTTTTACTTATACACATCTCTAATTTATTTCAGTGTTTTTTCTGTAATTACTGTAACAGGTGTTAAACAAAGAAGGTATTTATATTGCACCAGTCAACATAATTGAGGAACAAAACAGATTTCTCCAAACAGGAATGTATTCCATTAAAACAAAACATTGCCCTGTGTAAGTTAAAACCCTCTTTCACTATCCACACATCTCCATACATACGTAATGTGTAAGGCGGTGAATGACCCTCTCTATGATCTTCTTTTTATTTATTAGTTCTTCTTCAGATTCGATTTCAGATTCGATTTCCTTTAGATACCAGTTAATAAGTTCACTCCTCTTTAGTGCTGTATCATCCTCTTCTGCAAAGAAAATAATTTGCATAAATTCAGCAGCAGTTAAATACCATTCAAATCATAAAAGGAAAGGATTTCTACATTAACATTTACAATGCTGAAGAGAGAAACATGCTTTTCCAGATGTTTAGGAAACACCAGACTTCAGGTTTTTTTTCCTTAAAGCACCATATTTTTCACAGGAGGGTGTTGTGTTGTGGTTTAATTGGAGATAATTAGATTGAGAATGGGGGCTTTCAGTTCTCTGCACCCAAGTGGCTTCCAAATCCCAACAGCCTTCAGCTTCAAGAAAAACCAGTTGCAAAGACTCACCCACCTTTCCTCTAAGTAAGGGCTAAAGAAAAATCACTGTCACACAAAGCCAGAGGAGTCATCCTTCTACACGTACGCAGCATTTGAACAGACACTGTCATCTCCACACCCTTCCAAAAGCTTTGTAGCTTTAGCATCTGCAATGAGACAACTGCTGCATTTCACTGCAGGAGTAGCCTCATTGCAACTGAAATATTTTAGCTTCTGAAGAACTAATCCAGCCATTTGGTTAAGACAGGCCGTGGTTGCTAGCATGCATTAAAGCTCTTGCTCCAGTTTTCACTGCTGCAGACTCTTCCAGATTAGTTACACCATTGTGTGCCACAAATCCTCTTCTGGCTCTGCTCTGTTAACCTCAGCTTACTGGGTTTTGACAAATGACTAAGATAACAGAGCTAGAAACTCCAAGAAGTCATATTTGCATCACCAGATGTAGTATTGTCACATGAGCACAGGTCCACACCTGACCCGACAAGTTTGTTGTCTCAACAGGAGTGAAAATTCCATGTAAAACAACAAGAGATGCAGTAACAGTTGCTCCCTGAACTCAATGTCTGCCTTCTTTTTAATACACAAATTCTTACCTTCCTCTGCTTTCCTGAGGTGCAGCACCAGGAGGTTCGAAATCCGTCGGTACTCAGAGAAGCCCAGCCTGAGAGAAGCTTTGGGTGCAGCATCCTTGCTCACATCCTCAGCATGGCCATTGATCCCATTCACAAGACCATTGACCCCAGCTGGAGCTTCTGCCTCACCTGTTTGGACACATGCCCAGGTTTAAAGCTGCAACATCTTTTAGCTATTTAATACTCTGAGCCACTGAAAAGCCTTGCATTGACCAACCAGGTGAGTTGGTGAAGGAGGCTGAAGAAGCAAGAGAGTTAACAACAGGAGTCAAGATTTCTAGAGCTCATTAGATGAGAAACAGGTCAGAAACTGAAGAGAAGCACATGCTCAGTCAAGGTAAGCTGTAAAGGCTGGAAGGACTTTCCCCTTTGAAAAAATTCTCTGTAAGCAATTTACCATTGACTCCATCTTGGTCCTCTTGATCCTCCATCTGCTGTTCATCATCTTGGTCTAAATTGACATCAGGAGTCTCAACTCTAATGATGGACTTATTTAAAAGTCTGAAAGCTTCCTTCACGTGTTTTGGGTGAACCTGAGGAAGATTTGAAAAAACACCTATTATATAGGCACAGTGGCTCTTCTAGTTTTCCAACAGCTGACAAAGGGCTTTTCTACACATCTCACCTGATTAATCCTAAGCAGTAAAGACTCTGCAAGTCAAACTATATCCCACTACAAGTACTCCAAGGTCATGCAAGGTTATGGAGGGAAAAGCAGCCTGATTAATCTTTCAGGGTTTAGCAGTCACGTGGAGTCAATAAAATTTTTACTAAGCCAAGAACATGTGGGAGAAAGATCAGTGGAGCAAGACACATGAAAGAAATGGGTCTGAACAGAGACAATATGAAATAGAGATGTAATTAATGATACTCTCCTCCAGAACTGAAAGGCAAAAACTGGAAAAATCATCTGTCGCTGAGCCATAAGCTAAAAGCTATCTGTTTCTTTATAAGCTGAATTTAATTTAAAAGAACCCAATGGGTGTCCTTACACAACCAGCAAGCAAGGTTCCATCTCTGCATGTGTCACACAGCCTCTAATCAACATTTCAAAAGGCCTGCTGGGTTTTAAAGCAGGGACTAGACAGGCAGTAATCACTGTTACTACAGTTAACAGCCAGAACACAATGTGCTTTTCAGCAGTGGTGGATGTGAGTAGGAGCTCAGATCACACATACAGGTACTCTTGGGCAGGTCCAGATACTTTGATGAACTTTGACTTTTTAGATTGAAAATGGAAGAGTGCCAAGAGACTACAAACTATGAAAGATCAGGAATGAGACTGCCAACAGCCCTGGCTGACAGTAGTAGATGACTGTTGTGATTTGACAGGTAGGAGGCTGAGAGTGCTGACACAACTGTGACACAAAACCATGCAAGTTCTCAGTCTGGACCAGCTGACCTGTTTTACAAGTCATCCCTTAAAAACAGTGCTTCTGGCATACAAACTCAGACTGAGTATGACCACGACCCAAGCTCTCCTCCTCACCCACAGGACTATGTCCAACATCACAGTCAAACAGCAAAAGCAGAACTCGCACACGTTTCCATGAACATTTCCACAAACTCCCACCACGCCCCTGGTACCTCATCACAGCAGTGCATGCGGGCCATGGCCTCAGACAGGCGGATCATGCTCTCCAGCTGCCTCACTGTGATCCTCCAGGAGGACTTGGTCACCCCGGAGCCGTCGCGCTGCCGCAGCCGCTTGTACTGCTCCACGATGAAGTCCTCGGACTCCTTGGAGATCTGGGTGGCACCAAGCAGTGTGACAGAAGTTCCAATGGTCACAGTATTAAAGCTTTTTCTTCTTGCATTAGATTGGCAGTTACCAGCCTTTACTGTACTGGCTACTGCTTTTCTCTGAAATCCTCTATGCTATACACATACTCTATATAAGTATAATGACAATCACATTATCTTGGAATTATGTTGTAATAATGATTACACTTACCAATGATAATGACATTAGAATAAGTACATAGCTGCATTAAATATTTTACAGCAGGTTTTCAATAATTTCTATTCTTCTGTTCCACTGATGTGTTTCCAGGCATAATTCATGTCTGTCCCTACTAGATTGCTCTGTATATAGACTTTTGAAAAATCTAACACACAGCTCAACCAAGGTGCTACTTGTATAGACCCCAAAAAAATCTGTAGTTAGACCAGTTTCCTATGCTCTGTATTTTACCAAAAAGCAAAGAAATATTGAGAAACAAGGCCCTTTAAAAATAAAGACACAAACTGATTAAGCAGTAAGTCAATAAAATACAAAAACCTCTGCAACAGCTGTGTTGAATAACCCATGCCTGTGAGGTATAAGAAGGCCATGAAATGACCCCTCAATTGGTCTAGACAACAGTTAAGAACTGCCACTGATTAGAACAGACTCAGCTGGGCTGGCTGGGTTTCTGGAGTTTAAGAGTACCAGACTCCAAAAAATGCTATTTCTAGATAATAACTTGAGTTTATGGCTCATTCCTTGAGAGAACACTACCCCAAGTGTCTTGGCATTTACTGGAGAAAAGCCTACTGCACAATGACTGTTCCCTTGGACCTCCTCAGACAGAACAACTGTTACACAGTTCACTTAAAAGCTACAATTACCTTTGGTTTAAACTGCCTTGCAAACAGCAGGTACCTCCGGATATCATCCAAGGAATAGACACGGTCCACAGACTCCTCCACTCTGGAGTGCAGATCCACGATGCGCCTGGCGATGGCGTAGTCTGTCACCTGGGATATGGGGGCTCTGTCACATCACTTGCACAGCATCAGCCAAAGAGCAAACAACAGTTCTATTCTTCCTTCCCATTCCCCCTGCCCTCTTGTGATCCTCATGGCAAAGCCAGTCTTTCCAGAAGCCAAACTCTCTGCCAGGAGGTCCAGGAGAATGCCCTGGAGGTTTTTAATACAAGGAAACACAGCTGAGCAGGGATAAAAGGCAGTTTTAGGATTTATAACCTCTTGCAACTCTCCTGGGTTACAAGTTAGCCATAGAACAGGCAGAAAGCAGCACTTTGCAGCATGGGAACTGCTGTCTTCCTTTTCAGCCTACTATGTCTCTCCCACCAGTCCCTTCTCAATTAGATAATCACTCTGAGCAGAACAGTGGCTGAACCAACATTAATCTCTGGATCTCATGCATTCCCAAGGCAAATGCCACATAGACAGGTGGCAGCAGTCTCAGCCTTAGTGACCAGCCATTTGTAAAAATGACTAATGGTGTAAAGTTTGCAGGTCAAACCACTGCAGGATGAAGAGGCAGTGTCCTTGTATTCAGCAGAGCATGTTCAAATTTGTACTGTCAGCTTTTAGCTGCACGGACAGAGCAGAAAAGCAGAAGCAAGACACTCTCATGAGATTTGCTTCACTTAAAATTGCAGAGGGCCACCAAGATGGTCAGAGGGCAGGAGTACATGATGTATGAAAGGCTGGAAGAGCCAGGTCTGTTCAGCTTGAAAGGAAACCAACTGCTTCATTGGCAAGTATAGAGGTGATGAAGCCAAATAGTTCTCAGATAAGAGGCAACCCACAAGTACTGAACCATGAGAAATTCCGATTAGATATGAAAGTTATTATTTTTTGAACACATGAGAGTTGTCAAGCATTGCAGGGGCCTGGAGAGACTGCAGATTCTCTATTCTTGGAGGCACTTGAACGTCACCAGGTCAAGTCTTGACAAACTGTTCTCAACGATCTGTTTGAGTGCAAGGTTACATTAGAGACCTCCAGGGATCTTTTCTGACACAAACTATTCTAGAATTCCTTAAAATTACCTCATTGCATTCATCCACAAGGATGAAGAAGAGATCAAAGCGGGACATGATGGGAGCTGACAGGTTTATGTTCTGTTTCAGTGACTTGGATCTGTCATAGCGACCACCAACTGGGTTTGCTGCAGCCAAAATGGAGGTCCTGGCATTCAGAGTAGCCTAAAAATGGGAAAAAGAAATTTTAAAAAAATTATATCTGCGACCACTTCCTAAACCAACTCGTTGCAGTTCAAATGGGTCAGCATAACATCTTTTAGATAGAGTTCAATGGAGGTATTACAACAATCACTCCTCAACAGTAACCAAACTCCACTAACAAACCCTTTCTACCCAGGTCTCTGCCCCAAGACAGTTTGATGATCAATAGTGAAACACTGTCACACTCTCGCCAACAATTCTGAAACAGGCCATTAAAACTGCTTTTCACAACATCCTGTTTTTAGCAGTGCAAGTAACACACTTCTACAAACACACACCATTCTGTAACCTTTTCTGGGGTTACTTCAAGGTTAGCCTTTTCCCATTTTCTGCTTCCTGTCCACTATTATCTCTTTTTAACTCTCAGTAACATTTCTGACCTTTTTTGGGTATGTGCCACAAAAACTTTGCAACAATTGATCTCCGCATTGCCACAGTGAGGCAGCTGCAGAGGTGACATGAAAATCTGACAGGTGATGCTACATCAGTACATGTAACAACAGTCAGGTGATGCTACAGACTACACAAAGGAGTAGTGCAGGATACCTTCACTCCAGCTTTAGTAATGGATATTGTCTGCTGTTCCATTGCCTCATGAATGGCTACTTGATCCCGCACGTCCATCTTGTCAAATTCGTCAATGCAACAAACCCCCTGCAGCAGAAGAATGAAAATAAGTGACCCAGATTCAATCAATCACTTTTGGAACAAAAAGGCACCGTTAAGACAATTTAGGGCTCTCTGTCATTAACCAAACCCATTCTAGGGATGCAGGAACCTCTCTAGCTCCCAGACTCACATTATCAGCCAGCATCAGTGCTCCAGCTTCAATGACAAACTCGTGGGACTCCTCATCTTTCACCACGGCTGCTGTCAGACCCGCGGCGCTGGAGGCTTTGCCGCTGGTGTACACAGCACGGGGACTGAACTCATCCACGTGCCTGTGGGAAAGAGTAATAAAAACCCCAGTATTTCATCTATCTCTGATAGCTAAAAATGTGCAAATAATTTGTGTTTTTAATACTCTATGTATTTTGAAAATATTGGGAAATTTGTATGTTGAGTTTGCTTCGTCCCTGTTCAAATACTTCAACCACACCCACACAATCTTTGGGAAATATTCTCAAATATTTTACTTTCCTTTCCTCTGTTTCACAGAAAAAGGCACAATGCACATTCATAGCTCTAGTCACACTGGACAATATTTAAATAGTGGGTTTTAATCTTACTTCAGAAACTGACTCTTGGCTGTACTTGGATCACCAACAACACAAACATTGATGTCCCCACGCAGTGAAGTGCCTTCTGAAGTGGTCTTGGGAACTCCTCCAAAGAGCATCAGCAGGACCCCACGTTTCACTTCATCATTACCTGCCCCAGAAAAGACATTAAACTAAACATCCAAAGAAAGCACCACGTTTCCTATTGAAAAAACCCTTCATCCCATTAAATTTTAGAGCATTTGGGCACATCTGTTTGGAATTCACCGATTTGCTAAATATCCATCAAAACCTGTAGGGTTCAGTGGCAGAACACCTGATACCAAACCCAACCCTTCCCATTAGGCTTGCAGGCCTTAACGATTAAACACCACAAATACTCAGGAAATAGATTTTCCTTTTCTAGCACAACCAGTGCTGAGGAGAAGGATTTATAGTAGTTGGCACAGGGTTTTCAACCTTTCCCCAAATGACACTACAGAGACAGCAAAAGGAATTAATATTTACACAAGTGAAATCCTCCCTCTCTGAGGCCACAAATGGATTCTTACCATGGATAGTGGGGAAGAGGCTGGTGCACAGATTATGGTAAAGGTTCTTATCTTGGCTCATTTCGAAAACCTTTTCCCACTCTTTCACAGACATTTGGTTTTTAATGCTTTCTGCGGTCTGTTCTTCATCTCGGAGCTCTTTTCCACCAAACTAAACAAAGGAAATAGAAGAGTAATAGAAGTAATAACAGGGTCACTAATAAGTGTGAGCACTGCACACAGTTCATAAAAACTTGCTCTGTAAGCTGGATGGGAGGAACACACTCAGAAAGCTGCCCTTAGGGTAAGGGAGCTCATCACCTCGTATCTTTAAAAACCAATAGCCAATTTCCTACCAGGTAAAATCAATGGTGTAACTTCAGTTAGTGAGAAAATCCCAAGTGAGTTGCTTGTACAGAGATTAAAAAAAGAGTAAAACCAATACGATTTCCTTTGACTAAAATTATCTTTGTAAGCATTCTTACATTAACTGGAACTTCCAAAATCTTTTGCTGCTCTGAAATGGGGGCTGGAAACATCTACTCCCAGAACATTCCAGATACTCCTTTTATCCTATGTGATGGTGAAGTTGTTAGCAGAATGACAGATTATAGTACCACACCATGCCGACACCCAGACATAGTCAGTATTACTCGTTGTGTTACAGTAACATCCCAAGACGTCACTTGATAAACCAGAGGCAACAAGAACAATCCCTGTTTTTCCTGTGGCAAAATGCAGCAATAGGATTTCCTGGAAGGAAAGGAAATGCTGCAGAAATGGATGAAAGCTGAATGGAAATACATGGGTCAGTTGGCTGTTTAGAACAAATTGTAACATTGGCAAATAATCACATCTGTGAAAAATGCTCTGAGCAACAAAGACAAGAAAAGAACCTTGCTATGTAAATTCAATGAGTATGAACATAAAGACAGGCAAACACACACAGAAAGGTGGCACACACGCACATTTAAAGCTTTACTCATTCCTGCTCCCTAATCTGAGGGAAAACCACACAGAACAGAAATCACCAACACCTTTAAATGTCCTTTCTCTCCAGACTCACCCGTGGATTTGTTGGTGCAACATAACAAGCCAGAAAGACGAGTTTATAGGAGAGCTCCCGGACGCCAAGGGCGCGCAGGCCGCGGATGCCTTCGGTTTCGTAGCCCTCCGTCCCTGTCACCCGGGAGCCGGTTTCTGCACGCAGCCCTGCGGGGAAAACGGGAGTCAGGACAGCAGCTCCCAGAATGAGTGGGAAGGACACCTCATTGAGGTCATGAGCAGCAACAAACCTGGTGTGGAGAGCTGGGACACGTCAGGCACGACAATCAGCGAGCCGGTGAAGTCACACTTGTCCCCTGCCTGGGCAGACTCCACGGCCTCGGCGCGCAGGATCACCTCCACGCTGCGCGGGATGCTGCCCCGCGGCAGCTCCCCCTGCGTCTCCTGGATGCGCACCTGGCACGGAGAGAGGGCTCAACACTGAGCAAATGTCACCAGAGCTGAACCTGCTTCAACAGCTACACTGCCAATAGATGAGTTAAATAGCGTCTGAGTGCTGCCAGCCGTGTCAATCCCTCTTACAACACGACAAACAACCAAAAATCCCTTCCCTAATCAGCATCTAAGGAGTCTTGGAGCAGCTTAAGAGGATGTACAAGGGCCACAGTGACAATTCTGAAAAGCAAATTTCAGTTATCATGGCTCACAAAAAATACAGTTGTGGGATATGAAGTGTTGAGAATTTGGGAGGTAAATCAACCTGGAAGAACAAAACACTGCAGATATCAATAGACACCTCTTTTCATTCTTGTATAAAACAGCTACACATGATGTACTGGCAACATGAGACTAACAATGGCTTGAGTATGTGGGGTTTCAGTGGATTACTTGGACAATAAATGTCACACAACAAAACTGGTTTGATACTGTTAATAATTTCCCATTCTTATACATAAGTCTTCCATAGACAGGAGGAAACCTGTTGCAGAAATTCCAGTGTCTTTTCTTGAGGTTTTTTCTTGATGTTGTCAGAACAAAAATTAACTGTCTTCAATGTGTAGGAGTATAAACACCACCTTCCAACCACCACAGGAACATCATTGCTTGTCATCACCCCCCAACATCACCCCTGTACCTTCTGGAAATCAACAAATCTTGATTTGTTTGTGTCCAGCAGGAACCTCCTTCTGTTGGCACAGACCGGGTTTCTGCAGATGTTCGGCTGGGTGTATTTGAATTGCTGTTCCACATCTTTGATCACTGTCTGGCAGTCGAGGCACAGGAAGGTGCCACTGACCAGCTCTGGATGCACGGGGTGGGTACGAACCACCTGCCCACTGATGCGCAGCAGGGAGCCAATTCTTGCTGAAGTCAGCTCTCGAATCCTGTTTAAAACAGAAGGATTAAATTACTGAGTTGACAATTCTAGGCCCAGGGTACTATGACACAATATAGTGTCATTCTGTCTCTGACTAAAGAACTGCTGTAACAGACAAAAGAAACAAACTTATTACAGTATATTCTCATTTTATGACTTTACATAAACTTTTAGGTCAATACTAAAGGTCAAACCAATGCAAAAGTTACATTGCTGGTACTTCAAAAGCAACGCGTGCTCATGTTTTTTTTAAACTAGAGAAGTTACATTTGTTTGTGAAATAGGACGAATCTAAGTATCAGCATGTTAGTCACAAACGAAAAATCATGTCAAAAAATATCCTGCACAAGATCAGGAAGCTTTGTCACAACTGTACTGCCCAACTGCACATTTCACACTACACAACCAAAACAATTTCAGCATGCTTTGACACGTTTCTGCCCAGTAGTAAAACAGCACCAGTCTCTGGAATTAATAATCATCTTACTTGTGTCTGGTAGGCAGATCCTGGAATGCAACATAAAAGTCCTTGTTTGCAGGAACATTTCCATGGTCTCTGGCAAAAGTCTTTGTTGCTCGACAGAGGTATGGATAAACCCTGAGATACGGGAAAAAAAGTTCAAATTTTACAGAAGCTTTCAAAATGCCTTCTCTGCTTGAGATTACATCAAAGGCTTGTATCAGATTTCCAGGTTCTGGCTTTTAATGCTACATCATATAACCCAAAAAAGTCACTCTAAATAAGTTAATTGTGAGATCACCGCATAATAATGTTATTTACACTTTTGTTTGATAACAGACTTTTCAAAGTCTCATTTTATGACACTTTTATCCTTATATTAAGAAATGTATCTTCAAAATAAGTGACTAATCCAGTAAAATATTTTCAGAGCATGAAATTTTAGAGTTTATTCTGTATTCTCATACTGATCACCTACTTCCTTACCACAATAAATGCAGTTATCTGGTTAACTCATATTTTCCAGAGAGGAATTCACTGAGAAATGTTTTAAGCCAATTAAAAAAAAAAACAAAAACCTTAAATNGTTTTCCAGAGAGGAATCCACTGAGAAATGTTTTACGCCAATAAAAAAAAAAACCTTAAATATAAGTGTTTTCAGGATGCAGAAAGAAGACAAGCCTCTCCTTTTTTTACATAACAAGCAAGACATTTTGGGTCTGAGATTCCAGCAGAGCTCAGCTTTACCTGAAAGAAACCCATTCTACATTTTACCTGTAAAACTCCTCCTGAATAGTGGTAGAGAGCTGCTGATTGAACTGCTCCAAATCTGCAAAGCTGACGAGCAACGTGTTCCGCTCTGGCCGGATCAGTTCTTCAGCATCTCGCAAGTACTTGACCTCCCCATCGCTGTTCTGGAACCTGAAAGCGATTCAGGAAAACGTTTCACAGGCAGGAACTGAATACCACTGAATTCAGAAGAGAAGGCAGAGAAAAGGATCACTCACATTCAGGCATCCCACAGTCCCTTGCAAAGCCCTTTTCTAACAGTATTTCTTCTTTCACCCCCTTGCCACATCTGCTCTCTCCACACCCGAGCACAGACACACCGAGTTTGCATTTCATACAGCAGGAGAGTTGTCCCAGTGCCACACAAAATTTTATTTAAGGTTTAACAATGGCTCTGCACCAGCAAACAAGGTTTTGTTTCCTCCATGTGATATCAATGGTTTCCTTATTTGATAGGGATGGGCCCCTCAGGAGGCAAAACGCAGAGAACCAGGTGCATTAATGTGTAACACCCAAGCCGTGGAAAGTTTTCAACACAACTGTGACAAAAATTTGTTAAAAGGGCCCAAATGCACCTACAAAAATCATAAAATCATAGAATGGTTTGGTTTATAAGGGATTTTAAGATCACCTCGTTTCAACACCCTGCCATGGGCAGGGACACCTTCCACTGGACTACGCTGCCCAAAGCCTCATCCAACTTGGCCTTGGACACTTGCAGGGCTGGGACATCTCAGATTCTCTGGGCAATGTTCCCGCGGGAACTCTCCGAGAAGGGTTTTGCCTACCATGAGAGCACCGTGTTGCCTTCCTACAGGTCTCTCCCGGCAGAGCCTCAGACCACGGCAGAGCTTTTCCGGCTGAAGGCCAAGGGGAGGGGGCGCCAGGCCCTGACAGGATCTCACCAAATGGCGGCCCCTCCGTGCGGCGCTGCCGGCCCTGCCCGCCCGCTCGGCCCGGCCCCCGGCACTCACTCCTCTAGGAAGTCCAGGAACAACTTCTGGCACTTCTCGGCCACCTCATCGCGGATCTGCTGGTGCTGCGGCGCCGCGCCCGCGCCCCCCGCCGCCGCCGACTCGGCCTATTGCTCCTCGTCATCCTCGTCTTCCTCGCTCAACATCTTCGCCAAGCACGGGCTGCCCGCCGGGAGCAGCGACGGCAACAACAACGGGAACAGTAACGGGAACCACGGCGGGGCCCCCCCCCNGGCGGCGCCGGGCACCAGCGGCCCGCCCTGAGCTGCGCCGTCGGACAGCGAACGGGGCCGGTGAGGGGTTTGCCAGCGAGCTGCTCAGCGCCGCCCAGGGCTTACAGCTGTGCCGAGCAGCACAATGTTTCCCACCGAGGAACAGAGGCTTAGAATGCTAAGGGGTTGTAAGCGACCTTAAAGAGCATCCAGTCCCAGCCCACCGGCCATGTGAGGGACACCTACCACTGGACCATGTTGCTCAGGGTCTTATATCCAACTTGGTCTTGAACCCTGTCAGGGATGGGGAATCCACAACCTCCCTGAGCAACCCGTTCCAGTGTCTCACCACATTCACAGTAAAGAATTTCTTCCTAATATGTCATTTAAATGCCCCTTGTCCTATCTTTACAGTTCTTGACAGAGTCCCTCTCCATCTTCCCTGTAGCCCCTTCAGATACTGGAAGGCTGCCATGAGGTCTCCACACAACCTTCTCTTCTCCAGGTTGAACAGTCCCAACTTTCTCAGCCTGTCTTTGCAAGTGAGGTGCTCCACTTCTTTTATCAACTTCGTGGCCCTCCTCTAGACTTGCTCCAACAGTTCCATGCCCTTCTTATACTGGGGACACCAACAGGATAGGCATGGAGGTGACAGCTGTGGGCAGCCTCAGCACAGCAGCTGCAATGAAGCTTCCACAGGGCACTGCTTTCTCCAGGGGGAAATCAGCTATGGTAGCTGAAATTAAAACTACTCTGGTGTGGCCAGGGCACTGCTGAGGAATTCCCGAGCCAGGGAATCCCCACACTGTGTGCTGAGGCACTTGGGCAGCTGCTCGCTGAGGAGACTGTGGAACATGTCCAGTTTCTGAAGAACTGGCCCAGGTGGAGAGGGTGTAAGCTAAGCCAGGTGAGGGTCAGGCAGTTTGGACACTTGGCTCCTCACTGGCACCGCTGTGGGATGGTTGTAGGTGACATTTGCCAAGCGGTGCCGTGGCTGACAGCCATTCCCGAATGGCAGCTGCTGGCACACGGCGCCTGCCAGCAGGAACCCCTTCAACATCTATGAAAAATTGCTTAGAATTGCTTTGCCACCTGCAAAGTCATTAATCTCTGCCTAAACTGGGAATTTTGCTGTAATTAAAGCAGCTAAGGGCCCTTTTTCAGTTCTCAAACCCTTTCAGAAGTGCCAGCAGCAGCAGCCTCCTGCAGCAATGTTAGTTCACGTTACACTGCACTTGCCATATAGTGAACAGAGACTTAACTGCAAAATGGTAAAGAAAATAAGAGACTTGTAGAACTAACTTGGTAATTCTTAAAACACTCGTGGTGAGTAAATTCCACGTTTTGTGAGATCATACTTGCAAAAATGTGCACAAGTTGGTTGTGAGGCTTGTTTTAAAAGAAATAATCCATCCTAGATAATTTCTCTCTACCAAAAAAAAAAAATCTACTATTACCCAAAGAAGAAATAGTAAATAATTAAAATCTGTTTGGGGAAGTTTCTGGAACCCCAGTACGAAGCAGAGTCCAAGGCAGCCATATGATGTTCCACGATATTGTCAAGGCATTCTCCTCCATCCCTTGCTTTCACATGGAATGGTGTCCAGTATGTCTGGAATTGACAGGCACTGGGTGAGAGCACAAAGTTTTCCTGTTTTGACTCTTCCCTTCCTCCTCCCACTGGGCAGGGAGTAAGCAGCTGTGTGGTGCTGCCCACCACGGCTATCCCAGCAGGTGTGGGCAGCCATGGGGAGCCAGGCCTGCTCTTGGCTGCCAAAAGAACAGCCTGAGTCCTCTTTCCCACTGGGCACATTCAGACAGCTCAGTGAACACAGATGGGTTTTCACAGGAAAACAGTGCAGTTAAACTTCAGAAGCAAACTGAAGCTTTGTTTTGAGCAGACAGGCTCCCTGGCTATTCCTAACCAATATGCTTATAGTTCCTTAGTTAAAAAAATTGCTCTACTGTAATTACCAGCTGTATATCATGAAAGAAAACATAAACAAAACCATTTTACCTGATGGAGAGGCAGCAGCAAGGTGGACTCCTTGTAAACTGCTAAACTTTCTGCAAGTTACTGGAAATAAAGGACAGTACAGGTTTTACTTTTCCAGAACTATAACACCAGAGTACCTACCTATCAAAACACCATAAAGGTCTGGAATTACTATTTGCAGGGTTTCAAACTAAGTTCTAACACTGCTGCAGCTCCCACTAAAGTATCCTGTTAAGATGACATTCAGGACAAATACATTTTGCATTTTGATTTATGATCATAATTATTTTCTGTTAGCTAAGAAAGGCTGCATGAAAGGATTCAGCATACAAAGGAATTGGGGCCTCCATCTGAATTCTTGTTCTTGTGCAGTTACTGTGAATAAATCAAGCTACAGCATGAGTTTGAATAACTCCTAACAGAATTGGTGTAGGCACAGTTGTTACAGGAATGTATGCACAAAACTTGCTGCCAAATCTAGAGCAAGAAACAACACCCAGGATATTTTTTGGTGGACAGGAAATTTAAGTCAGTAATTTTGCTCCTGATTAGAAGAATGCACATCCAAAGTGGAATATATTACCAGTTCTGTATGAACAAAAGTAATTAAATTAAAATCATTCCAATTGGCTTAGCTAAATAAACAACTGTTTTGAAACTTGGATTCATCAGTAATAAGTATGTGACAATGAGCTGTGTTTATAATCCATTGGCTTTGCAAAGTACAACTGGGTACAGTGTAAGATTTTCAAGTTAATAATTTGGGGAAGATTCCACAGTAAATTAATTACAACAGACTCATAAGCAAAGCTGTAAAGTGTTATTCCTTCAATTGTGTGACTTCTAAACAAAGTTTAACTTCTACATTTCCAGCACTTTACACCTGACTGACCTTTAGTATGATTGTTTTCTAATGGAGAACTCTTGTCATAAGACATTAAAATTAAGTCTTGTTCAATGGCAGCTGCAAAGATGATTTGCCCTTTTGTGAAACTCTACACAATTTATACACAGCCTCACTGACCTTTCTGTAGCATAACCAATATGTGACTTCTCTGACATTTAAAAATCAAGGTAGCAACAATAACAGACCATCCAAACCATACCTCCTACTGAAAGCTTCATCATGTAAAATGTTTAAGTCAGGAATTACAAATATGTATGAATATTAGAGTAACTATTGCAGTACCCAAGTCAGGAATTTAATCCTTTGCTCTTTGGCAGCAACACTTACAAAATGTTTTAAGTTTGAAAACCAGCTCTGAGATGCAGTCCACAAAAGGAAGTTTCAGATACACTGGTACCTCTCCAAATGCAGGGAACATCCTCTGGGTTGGGACGAGGAGGACCATGAGGAGTAGCTTTCTGCACTGCTGCAAATTGAGGAGTTCAAGTAAATGATTAATCTGAGAAAAAGTATGTCTAGAAAGAATTTCAGAAGTACTCTGACTTATAGAAACACTCAATTTCTCTAAGTGTACAAAGTTGGACTGTTCACAGCATTTATAAATAAAAAAATCCCCTGAAATAGGTTGGCTTACGTAATTTGGGTTTTTTTCCCCGTGGTAATAGATGCATGAAATCCTTGCTTTGTTTGTTAGCCCAGAGGCTGGGTCAGGCAGCAAAACACATGACCTGCTCTCAAACTCACTACCCATTTATTTTCTGAGAACATTATATATCCCTTGTGTATTCCATGAGCATGTGTGAACTCGCAACCATTCTCAAATAGTAACACGAAATAAAAAACAGGCCTATGGCTTTTATACAACTTCCAAAAAAAATGGGGAGGAGACAGAAAATAAATTTAAACTTTAGACAGTTACTACATCAGTAAAAAAACCAAACCAAAAAAGCCTTATTGATTCATTATTATCTTGTGAGGATACAAAGCAAAAAAACCAGATAGATTTGTATCTAATTTACTTTGAGAGCTTTATTTCAACCTATTTTAACAACTTCATATGAAGATTTCTTGTTAAGAATGTTTTCTCACCTGCTTTCCTACCTGACACTCATGTAAATTATCAACTGGCTGATCTCTCCAGATTTTTAAATTGCAAGCATCCAGTCACTCACTTTATCTTGGAGCCAGTACCTCAGAATATTCAATCTTGCTGACATAAGTTAAAAATGCAAAATGGTTATTGCATAATTTATTAAAATGTTTAGAAAAATGATACAATTTAATGTGATACTAAAATACTAATTCAAAGTATCCCATTTTCATTAAAAATGTGCAGTTGCCAATACAAAGAATCTTGATCTGTTAAAATATTTTCCTTTAAATAAACAACTAAGGATAAAAAAAATTACTGTGGCACTTAATAAAGGAGAATTTTGTTTTTAATTGCATATCATAATGCTCAAATCAATCCATACACGTTCATCAGCAGCAGGGGCTGTGCCTGCAGTCAGATCCCATTTGCAGGGCAGAACATTCCCAACTCTCAGAGCAGCTCCCGTCAGGGCGTCAGGCGTTTGGGATCCCTGGGGAACATGGAGGTCTGACGGACGTTGTGCAGCCCCAGGTACAGCATGGTTACTCTCTCCAGCCCTACACAAGATGAAAACAGCCCATCAGCACAGTCAGCCTTTGTTCAAAACCCCTAAGGAGCTGCAGGTACCTCCCAGTGGAGCCAGCCTCACACAGCAGTGTGACACAGACAGGTGTTCCCATTACAGAGACACTTCCTAATCCATGGGGCTGTAAGCACTCAGCCATGAGGGGTGGAACCAGATGCACACTTGTTTTTCCATACACCTGCTACATTAAGGTTTCCACCTGGAACAGCTTGAACCCAGAGTTAATTCTCCTGGTATCTCCTGCTTGGCTCGTATTTTGCCACGAGGATCATCTACTCTGACTAAAAGATGCAGCTTCAACTTCCTTGGTGTCAGTTCTGACTGGCCTAAATTATTTTGGATTACCCACAAATATTGCACTGCAAACAGAAGAAGAAGCAATGGCTTATTTCTCCTCACTGCAATACACCTTCATCAAATACACAGAGATCAGTGGCTGCTGGTATGGTGGCAGCTTGGATAAATCCATACATAATACACTGTTTTCTTGCTTCCTTAAATTTTCTTCATTGGTCAAATTTGGAAGTGATGTGCCTGGCTAGTGAGGTGGCACTTTTTCTTGTGATCACCTCCTTTTTAAACTCACCAGACTATGTCATTAATATTTTGCCTATTTATTTTAAGATGATCCTTACATTTGAGCTTCTCTCCTTAAATTCTCCAGGATGAACAGCCCCATAAATTTACCTAACAAGACCACTATTCTGAATTTTATACTGAACTCTGATTGGGACTGAGCAGTATAAATTAAGCTCAGGCTAAATAAAAACCAGATACTTACCTATTCCACCACCTGCGTGTGGAGGTGCACCAAACCGAAAGGAGTCAATGTAAGCCTTTATCTTCTCCAAATCTAGAAAGGAAAAACATTGGTTTCTCACCTGCTTAACGAACCCCAAGCCAAACAGACAAATGACTGCAGGACTACAAACACAACAAAAAATTTACAAACTAACACTGGGGTTTTACTCACTGAACATGTAAATTGTCCAGGGCTATCTAGAAATTACGACTGTAACAGTTTTGTTATACAATTTCATTAATAACTATTCAACAAGGTGTTGCTGGAAGACTCACTAGTTTCTTAATACCACCACTCCAGATGGTTAAACAGAATAAGAAGGATTAACAGTAAGAATGAAACAGAACTTTGATTTTACCACTCATGTAACAAATTCTGTCCCAAATTTTTCCTCTAAAGGACACAAATTGAATCAAGATTTATGTTCTTTTAAATTGCCTTGTTACCAATGCCATGATGCTTGGCTCTTTCTGTCAGCAGCTGAGGGTCGTGAATTCTCTGAGCTCCAGACAAGATCTCCTCCCCTCTCATGAACATATCATATGAGTTAGAGGCTTTCTGCAAACACAAAGAGGAGTTTATTTCCTGCCTACGGTTCCATAGGTTGCAAATATTTACCTCTCAATAACTTAATTTATGACATCCAAAGCTGTAAAAAAAGCCTATTTTCTGCTGAAGTGTCTGCTGCCCTGGAAGAATGTTTTTGCCATTTTTCAGTGATGGCAGCAGTGTTTGACCATGGAGATCTCTTCATAAAGCTCTCCCAGTTTTTGTTAACTTTTTTCTGGTTATGTTTTCACCAGTGAAGAGTAACTGAAAACACCTGACAAGTCATGTAACCCTGACCTGATCTTGTTATCATAATTTTAATTATAGCAAGGCTGGAATTAAGTAATCTTTCAGGTTGCTTCCAACCTAAATCATCCAATGATTCTATGGTCATATCAATACACTCCTTCTGTACTGTCAAGTTATCCCTACATGGAATAATTTAAACTAAAAAAAAACCAAACAACATTGACAACAACAAGGAATTTTACTTACAGGGTTGGCTGGATCTGGCATTGTATAAAAAGGTCTCACAGCAAGAGGATATTTGTCAAGAATATAGAAGTCTGTGTCATACTGAAAGAAGATAATTTAGAACAGTCAGTACAAGAGAAAACTACATAAAGAACAAATTACAAGACAGACCAGTGAATCTTTGAAATAACATTTAAAAAAATTCCCAGTAACTTCCCACAATACTGTCTAAGTTATCAAAAAAAGTGGTGCATTCTTTCTCAGTTTTTCCATACTACTCCTAGTGTAAACTTAAAAATGTTGAGCAGTAAGATGTATTGATGTAGGAACAGGTAGGTTTTTTCTCCCAAAGATCTCATCTTCTCCTACAGATTTTGTTAGAATCTGGTTTGCTTTTTTTTTTTTTTAATTATGCTAAGAACTGGCTTTGGAACATACTAGCTTGTTTGGTGTTCTCAGTATAACACACAATAGAAATAAACATAAAAGACTGAAAACGGTTTGAAACTGCTTATTAATGACAAAGACAAAACTGACAGTAGAATAAATGCACAGCACCAAAATGGGAATGCAGTCAGACAATTAAAAAATGGTAATCACCAACTCTTCACAACTTCTGCATGTTCTGAGATACTGTTTACATGTAGGTATTTACACCAACCCAATGACTGCACAACACCAGGTTTCAGACTCGGTGACAAATTTTTTTATTCTAAAATAATTGTTACCTTCTCCTTTACCAGGCGTCCCAGGAGCTTTTCATTAGGAGTGCTGAAAAAGATTATCATCATTAAAATGAAGTGATTTAAACTTGTAGTGATAATATACTTCATAAAGCCCAAAAGATTACAAGCTACAGAGCTGTTGCACCCTGACCCTTTGAAAATCTAGTACTTGTTTCTGACTGTTTTGGGTTGTGCACACAGAACTTGCAGAAATAAAGTATATTTATGTGTTTCTAAATAGTTCCTATTTGTAAAAATCCCTTAAATTAACTGGTACCTACAAATATTCTTGCTCTTAATATAACTTCTTCCTAGTCACCATATTCTGATTCCTAAAGAACTGTGTACTCTATTCCTATTGCCATACATCCTGTGTATGACACAATAAGTGAGAAACACCAAGAACAGCTGTTGAGGAAACAATTTTCCTCCATCAAACTCTTACGATTGAAACTTTATTTGATGCACAGATCATTTAACTTAAAATCACACACTACCCTAATGGTGCCATATATATTATGGGGAAGAACAGAAATGTCTTTAGTAAAGTTTATATATAAACTGCTAGTTAAACCATGTCTCAGTAAATTAGTGGGAATTTATCAAGATTGATTAATCATTTTCCTGAGAGCTGGAAGGAAGAAATTGAAAGGTGTTACTTAAAAGAAAGACCTTAAGGCTGCAGAATCTTTTTGTTTAATCCTATTCAAAGAGATGTGACAATTCATGTGAAGGACTGCAATGGCTGGACAAACACTTCTTTTCCTTAGAAGGTTCAAGTTGCTCTCACTTTATGTTGTCAGTTATTTTCTTTCAGATTTCAGAGTTTGTACCTATAGTCTACATTAAAAGAAAGGACTATTTTCATATCCACTCATCTACTTGTCAAGAGATCTGGACAGAAGTGCTGCCTATTCATCTAAAAGCTGTGGTTCCTTACTGAGGGCTGTCAGATGCACAGTACAAAACTGACATTCACTACCATTTCCACAAGACTCTGACACAGGTATGTTCTGCCAAGTACCTCAGATCCTCTTCATCACCCATCTCCACACCAGCCTCTCGAAGCATGGCCACACCTTCACGGTATTCCAGCCTCAGAGTTGGCTCCAGAAACTTAAATGGCTCACACGGGAACTGTTTGCTCACTGTCTGAATTTCAGTTTGGAATCTACAGATGAACAAACAAGAACAGAAGACAAATACAAAACAGTCAAAAACTTGCACCTAATAATGATTTTGTGATTTTTGCCACAAGAGGTCTCTGTTGCAACAGGAAAACTGTATTAAAGCCACTCTGGAGAAATTCTGTAATGAATTGTTTCAGCAAAGTTAATGTATCTACTTCAAGGATGTTCATATTTCACTATTACTTCTGCTTAATTCCTTTTCTGAGAAATAATCAACGAGGTCAAATTTTCACAGTAAAGACACTGAGAAATCATCCCTTTGATTTGTAGTATTTACCTGGGTTCTTTTTTGATTTGAGTAATATTCAAATATAAACAAGTAATTTCCTTCTGGACAGATGAAGATTTGCATTTCTGCTGGCAAGACAGTCTACTTTGTAAGCAAATGGAAACCACTTTCTAAACTTCTAGCCTGGCTTTTTAATGAGTTACTGTGAATAATGGAAAATAATCCTTGCTGTTATCATGGAACAAATGCAGGCTGGTACAATAATTTTTATTCAAGAAAACTTTTTTATATAGTAAATATTAAAATAATTTTTGAAATAGAACAATCTACCAGCAGTGGCACAAAAAGAAGGACATTTTAAATTAATGACGGATCATTACTCTTAGGAGGTCCTTTCAACAGCAGACAGCAAGTTTCTTAGTGCAAGCCAGCACACTCCAGGAGATGCTAAAAGTAGTTTACTGGCCTATGGCTTGAGTGAACTTTAAAAGTCAGGCACAGAGAAACAGTTAAGAGCAAAGCAAAAATATGTTTCAAAGTTGTGTTGTAAATCAGATTACCAATGATTATCTGACAAACTGAGGATAAAATGCTTGTCTACTTCATACCACAGTGCCAGAGATGTCAAACAAACAAAGTTGCTCATTAAAAGAAGAAAATGCTCTTATTACCTTTCCTGAAGCCCCTTGAATATCTGCACCATGGTATCTGCAATCTCATCTACCACTTCATGATAGTGATAATTAAAAGCCATTTCAATATCCAGACCAACAAACTCAGTCAGGTGTCTGTGTGTATTGGAGTCCTCAGCTCTAAATACTGTAAAATAAAACAACAGAAATTCTAACTGACCTGAAATTACCATTCCAGTTGGAAAAATAACAATCATCAGCATTGGGATTAGATAGACATGCTGTGTTTACACATGAAAATTCTCACTGAAAGACACATATGGACCTAGCAGCCTCAGAGCACCATTTGCAACAGTGACAGCATTACTGCAGCGGTGGTGCTCAAAGGATACAAGACAGACACAACTCAGAGAGAGGCAGGATCTCTGGTTAGACCCACAGACGCAAGTCGAAAAACCAGACAAGCTTTCAAACACACAAGAACTTTCAGATTTGACAACTGCCTTTTTCAGAGGAAATGGATTTGTACATGTCTTCTGGGATGGGTACATGAGTCTAAGATAAACACCTCTTCCTGTAAAACCATGACTCATCTGTTAGTGATTAACAAGAAATTGATGATCTTCTGAATTACTTGGAATTTTTTGTTCTATACACTGTTATTGACTTGTTTTCCAGCATTTAGAGGTTATGTATCTTTAAACCATTTGAGGTCTTAGAAAAAACCTGTTGTATTACCACCTGAAGAGGCCATGTTCTATCAGCTTTTGAGAAAGACAGCACGGGAAATCATTAATTTTTTTATTATTTACTGACAGCCCAGTTAAAAGTAAGCTTGTTCTAAGTAATGTTGTTTGGTACATGTACAGCAACTTCTCTGTCAATTTTACTGTCATCAGTCGCCTCAACTGACATTTGATTTGGCAAGTGAAACTACAGCAAGTGAAACTATTCAAAGCTTTAGTGTGTGTGTGTGTGTGTGTGTGTGTTATCTTACTTGTACCACAGCTGCTAAAAGCCACCACGGCACACTTCACACATTGCATAAAGCATAGCTCTTCTTACCTGGCCCGACGCAGAAAACCTTTTCAAAGTCAGCACATATACACATCTGCTTGTACAGCTGTGGGGACTGAGCCAGGTAGGCACTGGTTTTGAAGTAGGATACAGTAAACACATTGGCTCCTCCTTCACTGGCAGCTGGAAAGCAAGTGTTTTTATGAGGAATTATTAAAATAAAATCAAGCAAGTATTAAAATTAAAATGTAGAAAATAAATCAGAGGTAGAATGACAGATTATTGCTCTTACATTTAGAAATTAGAAAGAGATTGTTCTTCAATGCATATCAGAGGAAGAAGATATATTTGCATTCATCCGTTCATGCTGAGGTAAATTTTGCAACTCAGGACTGTCACACCTTGTCTTGCAAATCTGTAAATTTAGTTGGGGTAGTTTAAAATGTTACTGTTCCAGCTGAGCTTCACCTCAGAGTGAGAACAGCGGAGAATATGTGTCTGTACCAACACATCTACCTGCAACCCCACATTCTGTGGAAACCAATCTCTGCCAGTGGGTCAGGCTGCCAGGGGTTCACGGCAGAGCCTGAGATCAAAGTGCATATCCTTTCTTGCCAGGACCATCCTCTCTAACTGAAGGCATAAATGTCTCTCACAGCCAATACCAGATTTACCAGAGGGCATGAGCCAAAGCTGGAAAGCTTTTTCTCAGTTTGAGGCAATTTTCATAGACAGCTACAGGAACAAGGATCACATGCATTTGTATCCCTGACTGCAAAGCACCTACCAAAACTGCATCACTTCACCTTGCCAACTCCCAGTGTGTGACATGAGAGGCACAGTGGCCTAACACAGGTAACTTTTAAAACCTTAAATCCTAAAACACTTATGATGTTTAAATTGGAAGTTTAATAAGGATTGCATTGACTTAGTTAATTTTACAAAATATGGTCTCATCCAAACAATGGGATGCTTGCTTGCTTTCAAAGGTACACTGCACTCTTCCTCAAAGGTCCTACATAAATAAACTGCTTGGGAGCCTTTTAGTATTTCATACTATATAACTGTCTCCACAGGAAAAAGTCATCCAATCTTCTAGTTCAATGACACTTTTCACGTTGAAAGAATAGTTGCTTACATGCATTTTGTTAAAAAAGCTCATTTTTTATTTCAGTCAAGAGCTGTCTTCCAAAATATAAATACAGAAACATAAAATTCAGTGAATAAAATGTTGCACTTTATGAATGTACATACAATAACACAATAACACAAATGTTCTGCTCTGATTTTCCATGCCATGTATCTTTGTGGCATCAACAAAACCTCAAAGAGCACCAATAAGATGGAAGAAAAACCTCCATCAGTAAATCACACCATTGGACTTTGGAAACAATACATCAAACCAAAAGAATTAGAAGCTAAATCTACATTTCCATACTTGAAGGCTGAAGCTGTTATTCCACATTTCCAAAAAGAAAAAAGTCTACCACATTGTATTTTGCCACGTTCTCATTGCTAAAGAAGTGACAGATTGTGCCATATAATAGCACCATATTTTACACCATGATATGTTTGTTGCAACATCTTTATGATGGAATCTACTTTTAATCTAAATTAGAGTGGGTTTTTTTATACTACGAATGGAACAGGCAGTGCTCAACACTGAGAACACTGATTTGAAGAATAATGCACATGATCAGAATTAAACATTCATATACATTGCAAACTACATAAATCAGGTATATATAATATTTTTCTTGTCATTCTCTTAACAGCCCAAGTCAGGAAAAAAGCAAAGAACAAGTCAACACCTGCTACAAGTTTGCTATGTTGCATCTAAACTAGAAAGAAAACTTTACGTTTTTTAAATAAAAACTTACTAAATTTTTGTCATGTACACTCAGCAACTATAAAAGAAGCACACCTGTAGCTGCTGGACCACATATACAATACCTGAAATGATTTTGGGAGTCTGAATTTCCACAAATCCCTTGCGAATAAGAGTTTCTCGGAAAAGCTGACAAATACCAGACTGAAGGCAGAAGATTGCCTGACTAGTGGAGGTCTACAAGAAGAAGATAAAATAATGAATCCTATGTTAGTTTTTCCTGACACTATTACTTCTTCTGGACAGTTGGAAGGATGAATCTCTTCCCTCAGGAATACCTGATTATTGTATCTGCCTAAACAGCAAAAAGTGCAAATCATTAATTGTTTATTACACAAAAGGAAACAGGAAAGGAAATGAGAGAAATTATTAATTTCAATTTATAGCATATTCAGTTATAAACAAGGCACTATGGTCAATTCTGCATTTAAAAGAAATAACTGATTTATGAGATGTGCTTCTGCAAATAAAGGTTTTATAGTAAGAAATTGAATAAAATCACTAAAACTATTAAAAAGCTTTCAGCACACTGAACTAGAACAGCTGCAGAATACACAGTGCATGATAAAAGCAAAGACATTGCTAACTTACATAAGGTGGAAATGTCTGTCTTTTAAAGGCTACCAAATACAACATTCTTCATGCAGAAACACAGCCACGTTAACCACACACAACACTGCCACAAAAACATCCAAAACCCAAGGTCTAAATCCCCAGCATTTAAGCAGCCCATGTAACATCTGCTGATATGAACTGCAGTTCTTCTTTTTTTCACTTTACTTGAAAAGTACATTTAGCTGAAAACAGAAGTAGATTTAGCTGAATTGATCGTTTTCTTTTTGTTTATGCACGTGACACAACTGAGCTGCTCATCTGGTTAGCAAATACCTACACTAAACGTTCCTGGAGCACTTCTGGCATGACGAATAAAACAACCACCTGAGTGCCTGCTGCAAAGGCTGCCAGGCATCAGCACTGAACCCATATCTGATTTTGTGCTTTCAGCATCTCAAACGTGCCAGTGAGCAACCTGAAAGGGTATAAAGAGACCAACGAGTTCCTGCAAACGACCAAGAGAACGGTTCTTTACGACAACCTGCGTCACAGCACTGTTTACTTCTCTTTCTGAACAGCACCCAGCTTTTCAGTTAGGGTAAGAAAGGCCTTGTGGGCTTTTTCACATGACTCCTACCAAACCACAAAACAAAAAACCCCCAACCAAAACAAACTATACAAGCAGCCAAATTTAGACAGACAGTCAGTAGAAACGCTGAAGTAAAGCTACATCCATCATCTCTGCTAGATAAAGATATCCTTTCTCCAACAAACCCAAAGAGAACACTGCAATAATGCTGCAGATCTGTAGCTGTTTGGAGCTATTTGCCATTTTAGCTGACCAAGGATATATTTCAGACGTGTAAGTGGTTGAGTAAATAACAGCAGTTCTCACTGTCTGATAAACCACATGTCTGATAGACCACAGCCACTACTCCAAATAATCAAAATTAAGGAAATGAGGTTTTGAGCAACAGTTACAGAAGTACCCTAAAAGTTTTTCACCTTTTTCACATTGGTCTCCCAGAATCAGACATATGGTAAGACTCTGCCTAAGTTATGGGCATAATTTGGCAGTGTTACATCCAAGTACCAGGATGATTCAAAGGGATTTTTTCTTCTTAACCAACTCCTACTTGAAAGGTGAGAGAGCTGACAACTTTAAGTCACATTTGAGTTTCCCAATAAAGTTTTTGACAAACTAGACACATATAAAATCGCTGAGAGAGATGTGTAACATTTCCATAAAGCAGGACAGAAACAATGCCTCTTCTATCTTTGGTGTGAACTAACAGCAGTTTCATGCCAGAGCAAGTGAGAATGCAGCAGTAAGTCAAACAGCCTCAGGAAAAAGAAACCTGGTTGCTAAACCCAGTCTGAAAGCAATTACATGGTCTGACCTAAAACTGTGCAGAGACACAGCCAGTCAATAGCTAACACAGCTCTCCAGCAACAAAGGTTTGTCAGGCAGTATCTCCTCCTGTCCTTTCTGAGGATGCAGGGCAAGGATTCTGTCTTCCTAATCCATCTATAATGATAAATTATGCTTAGAAACAGCATTTGTGAAAGCAGCCAAATTCACAGAACTGGACACTGAAGCTTTTATTTAACTTCAGCCCAAGAGCAAGCAGCAATTCTCCATACCTCAAATGAGATCTGACAAGACCACTCTTCTTTCACCAAAGGTGGCTGAGTTTCAGTGTCCATTCATTCAGAGACTGCCAACATGGATAACTGTTGGGAATTTGTGATACTGCAGCCTCCTTGTAAGAATTAAACAGATCAACAAGACATCTGAGATAAGCTCCTAAAGAACTGCACCTGACAATGTGCAGGAGAGTCAAATCAATGATCTCGAAAGTTTTATGTGCCACTATAATTTCCAAGTATTTTAAAAATAGACAAAAAACTTTTCAGATTTAATAACATTCTTTGCACTGGTGTGATGTTCAGAACACAAAGAGAACAAATTCATTTGAAGAAAATAATTCAGTACCTGAGATGCTGGTATATAGCAACATGTTTGGTACAATGGTAACACAGTCACAATTTGAGCTTCCACACTTAGGTACAATGCAGCAAACTAAAGACAGAAAACGTCAAAATTAATTGATTTTTATCTTTGCCTTAAAATAAGATTTTGCTATGGCGTTCTTTTTGTGTAGTGTTTACTCCAATATGAACACTTCCACACACATACTGACAAACTATCTTATCTGAGACCATGGCAAAGATAGTCAATATTCCTTCAAGAGTTAAGCAGAAACAGAAACAAACTTATGACACTTAAATGCTGTTGCAGTTAACAATGTTAATGTTTTAACACAGTCTGCAAAGTTAGTTTTACAGAAAACCTCATTATTTTCAATAATCACCTTTGTTACAGACAGCAGAAGAAACATTTAGGGAATAATGCTGAAGCACGATTTTCAGTCATAACCTCACTCTTATTTCACCTGTGTTTATTATTCAGATGCCACAAAGGAAGACATTAATGGTAAAACTGAGCACTGTAAGATTATAAAAACAATTATCACTTTTCACTTGGCACAAGGTGCAGTGTCAGAACAACAGCCACAACAGTGTGCTGCCAAATGCGTTTCAGTGGAATTGAGGGCAGTTCACACCAATGTGATCATATCTCAGAGAGGTGAGACTGACACACAGACATGAAAAGTTGTGAACTTTCTTTTTACTCTCACATCAGCTGGAGAATTTGTTCTGCTCTCCCCTCACTTTTGCTTTTCTGTTTGCCTGCTGTAGCTACCTATCCTCCACCAGAAACAACCATTAAATACACAGTTGGCTAGATAATGCAATCTATATTCTTTTAAGTAATATACATGATTTTAAATAATGTAACTAATTTTGCAATTCCTCTACTATATACAGAACAAATAAAGGTTTTGCTAGGAAATAGAATTTATGTTAAATAACATCTTTTTTAACCCCAAAGTGACTGAAGTCAGCTTTTATCCAAATTTCAGTATTACTTACAGTATAAGAATATATGAATATGGAGTTTGTTGTCTAAATGACTGGGACTGTGTTATGTACTCACTGCCAATTTACTTCCCACAAGAAAATAAACTGTACATTTACTTGTTCATGACAGCTTGGATTCAGTCAGGAAACACACCACTTTTGCAATGAGGAAATTGAATTCAACACAACGATATCAAGCTTGAAGTAATCAAGTATTTGGGAAAGAAGTGCATTAAGATCAGTGTGCAGCTGGATTATCACATAACTCAGTCTGACATCCATAAACTACTAAAGATACAGTTTAATGGTAATGCTCTACCCTGAGCAGCATAACCAGGATAATATTGACCCTAAAAAGGCTTTGCTTTGGTCTCAATGAGCTGGGCATTAGCAGACACAATTGTAGCAACAGGACTGCAAAAGACATATAATTCAAGTCACATTTGGATGGCTACTGCTGAGATAAAAGTCCTGCTGAACATAAAAAATAAGCCAGAGCAAGGACATCAGTCAGGTCCATTGTAAACCTGGGTGAATCTGAATTGATTTTTTCTTCAGACTTTTTCAAAGACAAACTGAGAAGTAAAACCCAAGAATCAGTGTTTCTTTCACTGGTCTTTTCTTCATTGTTTTTTTTTAAACAACATAAAACTGGATGAACCTGAATTGGTATTTCTAAGAAGCAAACTGCAAGAATCAGTGTTTCACTGGTTTTTTTCTTCATCATTTTTCAGCTACCACAGAACTTCACGAAATACAGTTCCTGTAGATCTTTTTACAGACATAAGAAGTCTACACACCACTGAGTACTTCAGTGAAACTTAAGAACAGCAGAAAAGTAAAGATTTAAAAACACAGTCAGTGCTCCACTTTGCCTTTTTTAACTGTTTCGATAAGTGAATGGTAAATCAAACATCTCTACAATCGAGTGGTTTGACTTTCATTAAGCCATTGTGAAAAACAGTTACTTAAGTCAGGAGTGGTTTCCTCACAGTCACCTGCGGTTATGTGAAAGAAAATCCAGTCTGCACAAGGACTTTTCTTTCTTCTTGCCAGCTCTCTTTTCTCTACTCCAACTTTTCTACTCCAAGTGCGTGATCTGCATTTTATGAGCTAAGCCATCAGGAACAGGTTCATTCTTCCCCAGTAACCATTCTTTGGAAATGATTTTCAAAACCCCTCAGCCCTAAATAATCACCATTTTCTCCTCACACATCACAATAACTACTACAGCAGTAGCTTGGAATCTTGGCATTTAAGTACTTCCCATTCCTAACCTTAAAAAAAACCAAACCACCAGACACTTCTGAGAGATCTTTATCAGCAAACAAAATGCAAGATTGTTAATAATTCACTGCAATACTCAGTGTATTTTCACATGTACACAAGAGTGGAAGTCTTGCAATCTTTGCAACATACTTCGCATCTTTCACCTCCACTAATGTAATTTCCTTATTATTAATTACACTCCTTATATTGCATCATAATCAAACCTTCCTAGGTATACATCATAGCTGGATGGAGTGATGGTATTTTTGGAAATCCAGTATTTTTCATTCATGTAATAACTGAGTTGCCCAGCTACACTTTATCGTGACTTGGCCCTATCCAATTAACTCCTTCGTTTATCACTATTTAAAACTAGCCAATTACTTAATTACTTTAAATACTGCATTTAAATAGACAAAAATAATTTTAGTTGCATACAAAGGACTTTTTCTAGTCTGAGCCTAACCAAGATCTATGCATTTAGTTTGTTAAATCTTTCTCAAAATAAGTGTCCCTATTTTTGATGTTCAGTGACCTCCTTCTTCCTTAAAAAACTGGGGTACTGAGGAAACCAGAACTAGATGATACATTTATCTGTAGGGGGACTTCCTGCCACACTTGTAGGAACAGATCATCACAGCATCTCTGTTAGGACTATTCTGTTAACATTTCTTCCCCGTTGCCCATGATTTGCTTTTCCTAGAAGGAACAGCTATGGGAACAATGGCTTGAGATTACACATCATGTTTTCCAATCCTCCTCAGGACCTGCCTACTTATGCTGTGCATTTGAAACACTCAAGGCTCTTTGAAGCCCCATTTGTACTCCAGTAGCTCCAGTCCATGGAACCAAAGCACTGAGAATCAATTACTGCTTTCTGAGTTTCTTTGTATTCCTACTCTTGTGATTCCACAACATACAATGCTTTGGATGTACACATATATACACATGCACATGTGTTCTCACTAAAATTTCCCCTTTCTTTATTAAATATCTTTTCTGCTTATTCAGCACTCCCTTTAAAAAAACAGATTAAAGTAACACATAATTATTTAGAATGTGCTTTTCTTCTGAAACAAACAATGAAATGTGCAATAGAAAAGACACACAGAAATGTGACACAGTCTGAGACAGAAACTTTTCCTGTGCAGAGGAGGAAGGCAAGACAGATACCCAAGCCTAATCATGGGCAAGCTGTGCCCAGATGACCCCCAGCCACAGGGCTTTGCAGAGGATGAGACGTAGACACTGAAGTACTGAGATCTGGCATTTCATCCTTCCACCAAGTCCATGAAAAGCTAACCTGAATTCCTGTTCTGCATGAAACAGCTGTTTAGCACTACACTGCAGCAGCTGGTGGAGCTAAGGAAAAAAACAGCTTCTTAACACAGAGTTAAGGTTCAGAGCTCAAAACTAGGTGCCAGACATTGCTGAAGCAATGGTGTCCCAACAGCAGTTGGGACACACCAGTTAGGAGAGGTTACAGCAACATCCATATAGGTCACCAGCTGCACCTGCAGGCAGAATACTGACAACTAAAGCCCTGTTGCTGTACTGACAAAGACATTTCAGGAGCTGGGAGAGTCATGCTGGACCATTGGATGTGTACAGGGACAGAAGAACGTTAGGTCACCCTTTTCCATTCCATCTCTTGTGTTTATTCTGAACCTTCCTTCTTTCTCCATTACTATGTACCTTCTTAGGCTTTGCTCTGCAGATGCCCTCAGGAGCATTACAGTCAAGGATACCTCCAAGCCATTTTCACCCAGTATTTTTAAATGCTATTCCCCTTTGTGCAATTTCTCTATTCTCTTTCGGGCTCATGGCTCGTCCAGTTTATTATAAAGGTGTTTCTTCAATTTAATGGATTTTCTTAGGTTTCTCTGGAGCGCTGTTGGTTATTTTTATTTATCACCAGATGTTCAAGCAAAGCTTGCTCTTCAAGCATCCCAGATTCCTCCCTTCAATTCAGTACACTGCCTTAGCACTACCATAAGGTGATGATCCTTCAAATGATATTCACTTTCAATCATTAGTATAGAATTCCTTTCATTAAGGGCTTAATTTAAAACAGATGAAGAGAGCAATATGCTGAGATACTGAGTATCCTGAAAAGTAGCCACAAATTGAAGTTACTCAGTATTGCAGGTAAGGTCAAGTGACAAGCAATTAACTTTGGTACATGCAAAACAACTGGCACAAGTAGTTTCAGCTGCTGAAATAAGGAGATCAGATGTTTAAATGCTCTAAGTATCTCAGTGCCAGAACCTTTCCAAATTTTCCAATAAATGACTTTTTTGTTTCGTTTCTCAGGTGCATAGATTGATTTACGGGGAAACTGCCATCAAGAACTGTGAAGGTAGTACTAGGTATTAAAAGAAAAAAATGAACTAAGCACAGTCTTCATTCAGTTTTAATTAAAATTCTATCGTGGAGAGGCTAAAATTGCTCAAAAGCCTGGGAAAAGGCCAGGATGCCTCAAGTCAGTAACAGTTAGTTACTTACACACTTAAGTGTTAGCTGTTGTTTCATTAAAAAACAACCAAAGTTCTATAAGTCATTTAGTGGACTGTATTTTGCTGCTGATCAGAAATGGTAAATATTTGGGAGGTCTATGAATTCACAGAAGGTTGGGTCTCTCTGACCTGGATAAAGAAAGGTGTTTCAGGAGAAAAAAAGGAAATTACACAACTGCTGTGGAAGAAACAAAGTGAATGAGATTGGTATCGTGGCCTGGTACAATTTCTCTGGCAAGGCATGAATTACAGCACCTCAACTGCTCATTAACTCAGAACCTCCATCTTACACTTCAAAACCGAGCTCTTTACAGGTTTTGGATAACAAAAACTACATCTGAGAAAAAATGTTGTCTTTAAACTGTCCCTATTCAGTCACCTTTGACTATTGCAGATAAAAAGCCCAGATGTACATGGCCACATGCCAAATCACCAATGTTTGCCTTTGAACTTCCAATATATGTTCTTTAATTAATGTCAGCAAAGGCGAACATTTAGGATTCAAAAGTCCTGTGCTTTTACAATACCACACAAAACCACAAAAACATATTGTTTATTTTTCTTCTGGCCAACACTCCAGTTCCATCAAATCCATGACTTTTATTGTTTCATGGATTAGAAATATGAAGAACACACACTTGCAGCACTGCATGTTCCTTACCCTCAGATCAATGATTCTGTTGTCCAGTCTTGTATCTTGGTTTACAGTAGCTCTTCCATCCTAAACAGTTGTACAAAAGCACACAGTGAATACAAACACACATCTGAAAAATAAAACCAAAACATCAGCAAAACAAACTCAATGGAGAAAAACACCCTCTGGCTAAAAGCCAAGGGTTACTTCTATGTTCAGCAGAACTTCTAGATCATTCTAGAAAGAACATACAGCAAACTGGCAGCATAGCAAAGTTTAAGGTGTAACTTCTCCCAGAGGTCACAAGCAGAACCCAACTATGAAGATGCAGCAGACACACACACAAGATTGGAAACCCTCTGGTTTTGACCTTCTACTGCAGTTCAGCAGACATCAAAGCTATAGAGATGTTGAACGCGGTTCTGGATAGCACAAAGGAAGTAAAATGCAAGCCTAACAAACCCCCAGAATCACCACATTAAGGAAGTTACTTGGCTTTCGTGCTTTTGTTCAGCTACAAAGACAACAAAAAGCATTTGAGGATGCAAAGTTTTTACCTCCTCTCCTTCCACTTCTGGTCGAACAGCATCATCCAGCTGTAAGGGCAGTCGGGGTTCAGCTGAACTGATCACATAGATCTGAAATTGAGAAAGAACAGAAATAGCATAAGGCTCTGCTCAAAAGAAGGTGTGATTTACAGAAGGGTATTTCTAGCAGAGACTTGAAACAGTGTTTGCATAGGCTGCTCGCTCTAAGGCTGTGATTTTATTCCACTACTTGAGGTACACGGTGCATTCTCATGACAATACTGAAGTGCTTAGTTCTTGCTTTCCCTTTGAAAGATTTAAAATATCTTTTTTTCTTCTGGGAAGCACCAAGTTGAGCAACTTCACACAGCCTGAGGCACAAGCCTTCTGGCATGAATACCAGCCCTGAATATACCAGATTTCACTGAGTTTTATGTTCTGATTCCACCAAGATACTCCCGTTCTTCTCCTTGTTAATGTATTATTTACTTACCATCTGAATATAACTGAAAGAGCTATTTCAGATTCAAAAATTTATGAGATACCTAAAATACAATCAGAGAATGAAAACCACCTTGCTGTGCGTTATGGCCCAGTATTGCTCCTACAGGAGCACTGAATTTGATGTTCTCTCAGAAAAATCAAGCATAGGGTAATCTGCATACATATTAAAACATGTTTCTTCAAAATCTGCAGATCTTCCCCAATGCTGTTAGCTAAAATTTACCTCACTGCTATAATAGCCATTGTGCTCTCCTCCTGAGGAGACTGGGTTTCAGCTGTATTGTAAGCATACAGTTTAGTTAAAAACCTTTACAAAAAAAAAGGATATTACATAAAGGTTTAAATATGCTTTCTATTTAAACAAATTATAAAGTTACACTTCCTCCACCCCTACAGCACAAGCTCCAGGAATTTTAGATTTCAAAAGCTTCCCTATAAGCCAGTGAGAGTTTATTTCTGTGAGAATTATGTATTCCAGTCCATTGTATTGAGGGGAAGATTGTAACTCTGATAAAGAAGAAACTCCTGACTTGCACTTAAAAAGAAGCAGACTTTTAATTTCAGTATCTGCTGCAGTTAAGAATCAAAAATTAGAATTACAAGCTCTCCTAGCCAAATTGCTCTAGTGAGATACTTTATTTGATACTGTAATTCAAATGGCAGATAAAAAGAGGAAAATACAAACTCCAAATATCTTAAAACCAGAAGTGTTTAATTTTTACATACGAGACACTGAAATCTGTAGTTTAAAGCAGTTTATTTCTCTGGCATGGGATTCCTTACTGACAGAGTTTATATGTAGACAGACAGACAGTCTCAACAGATAATCCATCAAACAATTAACCAGTGCTCCATTTGCTCAAAAATTTACCCTTTGAACGTGAAGCTCGACATCTTGCTGAGTACAACCCCCGATTTTCTGATGTGCCTTCCTCACAACGCCTTCTACGTCCACAATGCTCTCTTTGGTGATGCTGCAATAAGGAGAGGACAGAAGGCTCAGTAAGTTCCATTGCACACTCCAGCACTGAGCACCAGGACACTCCTGCACTGCATGGACTGCTGAACAACACCACAGAGTCAGGGGTCTGAAGTCACTTCTATATCTAATAACTGAGTAATGAAGGAGTTTGCTGAATTATCCCCAGCCACAATGAATTCAAACCAGGATGGAAGACTTGTGAGGGAAAGAACGATGATTGAGCTCAGTGCTCGCCCATTCTCTGTGTGTTTATACATAAACTGACAAGTGGCAGAGCTCTTTTTCTAGGCCACAGGCACTCTTCCATGTGTCAGCTGATGCAATTATCTGCAAGATGTGTCTTCACCAGCAGAACAACAAACTGAAGGGAAGTCCTAGAACTGAAGGGGAAAATCAAAACTGATTCAGCTTGTTTAAACTACATGACTTGTTACTGAAAGATGCAAGATGCTTCAAAGTAATTTCTCTGTGACAGGGGACATCCTAACTGCTCTCCACTAACAGTCCATTAAAACACCACACACCATCCTGAAAGTCTTCCAAAGATATGGTATAAAGTATGTGTGCTATAAGCAAACAACAACAAAAGCCTCAAGAGTCAAAGGTGAGAAAAGAATTTGTATGAGCAGTTTTTATTTATGCATTTAAGGTACTGGACTTTAAACCAGCACTTTTGTACAGATAATCTCACCCTACCTGGAAATTTATTTTCACTCTGTCTCTGTTAGCTGGCTTACAAGAGGTCAAATATCTAAAAATATTACTTTCCTTTTTAGGAAAGCTAATATTACCATTCATCTTTCACTTGTGAGGCCTTCCTGAGAGGACTGAAAGGCACTTCATGTACATCACTTGACCACCTAAGCCCTTAGACAGCAGGAAAGTATCAGGCCCACAATTTAACTGCAAATGGTAAGAGGTCAGTGAGGATGTCATCAGACAAGCTGGCCACTGCTGAAACCAGCAAAGCAAAGAGCCATTAACAATCCTCAGCTCTACAAGGCCGGCACTTTTTTTACTTAAGAGTAAAAATCTTGAAAAATCTGATGATATTAAAGTACCAGTGCAAAATTCAAGCACCAAAATTCTCAAAAACTAACAGTGGCACTATAAGTAAATTCCAATAATTTTTTTTTGTAAAAAGCCAATTTTGAGTATTTTAACTGATTACACTATTTTTGATGGTACTACTTTCAGGTGATAGAACTTATTAGCTGCTCTAAAGTTAATACAGACCAGGGTGCTTCATATGTTTGACTTGCTTAACCATTCCATATACTGCATTAAATCCGTGAACAGTGTGTTCTTCTGGTACATTTACACTTTAAAAGAGACACAGTTGCTCAAATCATGACTAAATTTGTACAAAGCAGAGGCTGAGAGCAGGCTTTAAATAAGAATCCATTTAGCTATGGGTGAGCCTCCATCTCCGTTATTTTAGCAGAGGCAACAAGTATGAGAAAGGATAATTGAAATGACACCAAGTGCTTCCCAGTGCTTTCTATTACAAATGGCTCTGTTTAAAACTCCTTGAACAGACTGTGGAACCAATACAAGAGAGCATGATCATCTATGAGATATAGGATGCTAAACCAGCATTAAGTGCAACTATACATTCCCTTTGCTTTACAAATGTGTGAATGTTTAAAAGAATTAAAGTTTTACTCTTATGTGAACTTTTTTCCCCTCAACAGTTCTCCTCTGTCTGTTTTTCCCACTTTCTCTTCCATGTCAACATTCTGGCAAATGTCCAGAAAACACCATTAATGACATGAATAGCAGTGTCTTCACTGAAAATATCAGTTTCTAATCTGCTGAATAAAAGCCCTCTCACTAATAACTGCAAATAATGTTTTAAACTTATTCAAGGAAATTCTTTGTGCTGTGAAAAAGAAAATAATAGTTAAATATAAACCTGTTGTATGATGGATTCATAATTAGATTGGTGACCCCATGGGTGGAAACTGTCAGTGAAGTCTGTACAGAGCTCTGATCAGAACATGCAAGGAATTCAAGACATGCAAAATGGTATCAGGTTAAAAATACAGGAAGAAACTGACTTTTACATCACTGTAACTGCAATATGGCTTTGCAAGCTTGCATAACAACTTTAAAACTTTGCACGTAGGGTAAAATAAGCCTTCTCTCTATCTCTATACTGGAGTTGCAATTAAAACGTGTTTCTTGATCTGGAACATCTTTAAAACTGTAGCATTCCTTAGTCATTACATTTGCCATAATTTTAAGATTTATTTCAACTGAGTTCCTAACTCTGTAGGTCCCTGTAAACAAATATGCAAGCAATTGCCTGGGCACACAAAAGCACTGAGAAGGTTCCTACTGCATGTGACAATCTTTGTAATTATAAACATCCATCACCTCCTCTAAACTTTCATTTGATAATTAAAAGCTGTGCTTTTCCTCATTTAAACTATCCATTTAATCTGGTATGGAAACAAAAGCTTGTGTTTTGAGTTCTGTTTGAACCATGCTCAGCAAGACCTGGAGCTGAAGTGTCTGAAGTCCCTAACACTGCATCAGACATAACCTAGAGAAACCTGGAAGGTGCTGCTTTGATCCTGACAGGTAATTCCAAGGATGTAACAGAAATAGCATTTTTAGTTCAAGTTACAACAGGAAAGGAGATGTTTTAATAAAATGCCAGTAACTACAGCAAAGCATTCTCCACAGCAGCAGGAGTATGTCTTCTAGGTGATTTCTGATAAAATTCCCCTGGGTAGCAAAAAACCCCCAAACACCAATAAAAGTGAACAAGTAGCAGCAAAACATACTGAAGTACCACCATTTCCACTCAGGACAACAACATTTATACCTGTAATTAATATTGCCAGGGACTAGAAACTCAATTAGGATGCACGAGGCATTAAGAAAAGAGAGATGACATCTTTATATTGTTTAATCCAAAAAGAAACTATTTTAGTAAATAGATCCATAAAGCCCAACAATGAAAAATTTCTCTGTATAAAAAACTACTTTATATGTAGTGTTCAAAAAAACCAACATTATAATTACTAAAGTGTCCACTAGATGCCTTATGTCCCTCTTAATTAGCTGCATGTGTATTAGCCAAGACTTTCTCTTTTAACCACAGGATTGCATTCTTGCAGTCTTTATCACAACATCTTTCACCAACAGCCTTGTGTTGCAAGCTGAACCCTATGCTGGCCTCCCAAAGTGAATCACAATCAACACTTTCTTGGTCAAAAGTCTGAAGAATAGGAAGAAACTTGGTTATTTATAGACTTTAAATAGAAAATGTTTTACTTTTTCTATAGCATCTATACTTATTCTGGCATTTTCTTGTTTTCTTCTTCAGCACCTTTCTGTAAGCAGACTGCACAAATTATATTAACATAGAATTAAATTAAAAATATTAAATAATTGATGATCCTTTATCTGAATGCCAGTGAAAGTGAAGACAGTGGCTTCTTTCAAAAATGTGAGTGCATTTTGTAAGTAGTTAAGAGTATAAACATTTTGTACTCAATAGAAGCAACTGTAATCCTGTCTGCACAAACACAGCAAGCATGCTTGAAGCCCCCTGACAGGAAATTAACTGACATTGTATACATGAAGGCCAGGTAAACACCTGTTCTTATTCTCTTCATTCTAAAAATGTAATCATTGGTTTCCTATATCAACATTTGAACACTTGCTTAAACCCAGATATCTTCTGGTGAAAAAAGAAGCCAATCTACTTTTAAAGATTTTAAGTAACAAAAATCCACAATCCCTTTTTAATAATTTTCACTGAAAAAACTATACTTTATTTGCCTTCTAAATTCCCCTAAATTCACCCTCTGCTCATTGCATCCTGTCATACCCTTGCATCTGCAATGTAAAGAAACCCCACGGGCAGAAAATCTTCTTGCATAGGCACCATCAGACTGGGATTTAAATCACTCACTAATTTCTCTAGGATACAACAGAGTTTTCTTTAGTCTCACAGAAGGCAGATTTGCCTGACCATGTATCAATCATTTCATCTTGCAACCTCACCATCAACCTTTCCCAATCTGACAGGTATTCAGACACAAAAACAACAAAAGTGGACAACATATTCCAGAAATGCCTAAAAACAGGCACAGGCATTATATTAAGGGCGATTTATTTCTCTTTCCAAAACTCAAGGGATTCCTAGCATAACAGGTAAGAGACCTGCATGAGCTCCTGTTGAGTCAGCTATCACAATCTCGTATTTGTCTATTTTCCTACTTATTAATCCTGAGCACACACAAAATGTGACCTAACGATCACACTGAAGAGCATTGAAGTGATTATTCTAAATGAACACTGTACACTCCTGAGTCCCTATTTACCCATACAATTCCTGTGTCACCAGCAAACGTAGCTGTAATTTGACATCTTCTTCCAGTCCTCTGATATAAAAATTAAACAGAAATGAATACAAAAAATATTCTGCAATATCCAGCAGTCTTCCTGCTATTACCAGTTTCCCTAGCTAAAGAGCTTACAGATATTTTTCCACATTGTGAATTATTTTCATACAGGTTTACCTCTTTCCCCCCACCTCCATTTTTAATCTCTCTCTTGCATTTTTACTCTCTGCCCTACTACAAAGAGTCATCAAGTTACTTCCTGTGCAAGGGCAAATTTTTTGAGCAGCTAAATTAGAACCTGTTAACCACCTCTCCCAACTGCTCTGTCAGCTCACGTGGCTCTGGCAGGGGGGTGGTGGGAAAGGCTCGATGCTGATATAGAAAAGGAGAAAGAAAACCAAAACCAGCCACACCCAATGCTTGATGGAAACAAGCAGATTGATAAATTACTACGATAAATTACCAATTGGCATCTCTGCTGTCTGAAACAGACAACTTACTGTTTCTCTTACACAGCACCCCGTGCAGGACTGGGCTGAATTGCTTTTTTCTGATAAAAGACATAAGAAAAATTCCACAGCTGCCAATCCACTATCTTGACTGGCTCTGTGCTATCTTTGTTTTGCAAGTTCAGCTAGAAACTTTCCATACTTAAACTCAAAGAAATTGCTTTGTAAGCCTGAGTTGAACCACTATAAAGTATCTTTCACTAAAAAGAACTTACTGATAATGGAGGTAATTACCATATAAATGTTGCTGACCACAGAACATTATGAAAGTTCTTGGTTTCTATGTGCCAATATCTAAAAGAGGAACTGGTTTGTTTATAATTTATGAAAATTTGTACCAAAAAATGCTCATTATTTAATCAACTCTCACTAAAAATTCAAGGTTCAGAATTTCACAAGCTATTTTAAAGAAAGGTGTGGACACAGCATGAAAATATGAGAAAACAGCATGTGCAAAATATAGTTTATGTACTATCAGTGAAAACATTTAAAAATTGAATTGAAATTTAAGGTATTTAAGTTAAATATTTTCTTCAAAAAATGTGTATTTCCTCATTTAACATGTAGGAAATGAGATGATAAAAAAAGACACTGAGAAAGGCAGGGAAACAGGATAGTTATTTTTAGACATCTAAGCCCAGCCTCATCTGCTGGGAATAATGGGCTCATTCCAGAGCAGGTGAAAGGCAGCAGGGAAGTGACTGAGGACAGGCACGTACTGGGGCCCTGCCTCAGGTGCTGCTGCCACAGTGACCCCACGTGCACTCACCAGCCAGGGAACAGCAGCAGCCTCTGAGGGACATGAGGCAGCTGCAGGGGCAACGCAGACAGAACTGCAGGAGATGAAACGCTGGAAAAAGTGAGAGCATGGCAGGATATTGATAAAATAGGTTTGTTGGTGGGAAGGAATCCTGAGAAGATGACAGCATTAATGGTGTTAAAAACACCAAAAGCAAAGGCCCAAAAGAAAATCCAGAAGGCTGTAACAGAGACAGTTACAGCATTCAGAGAACACCATGATGAGCATGTAAGGTTTTCAGAAGCATAAGGGAGACTGAAGTACCAGGATTCGCTTGCAAACGCTATCCCAAAAAAGGAGCAGAATGAAAAGTCAGAACAGTATAAACATCACCAGCCTGGCTGCTCTGAGGAATTCAGGTCTTTCTCACCAAGAAAAGTGGGGAGATGACAAGGAGTTGGGAAGAACCTGAGGATGAGGTTCTGCCTGGTTTAACAGCTCACTGCTGCCAGAAGAGAAAGGAGCTTTACCCTCTATCTTTCCAGATACCCTCTTCCACCGTTTACCATTCCTTGTTAGCTCTGGACCTCCATGACCAAATGTATACACTAATCTGGCAGAAAACTAATTGAGTAAAAAAAGATTACTGGATCACAAAAAACCATCACAGAACGTCTATAAGTGGCAGTCAGCATATGGAAAAAGAGTAAAGACCAACTTCCCTCTCATGAACTCCTAACCACTAAGATCTACCAACCATGAAGTGTAAGAAATTCAGCTGTGGAGGAAAGAACCATGAAGAACACTGAAAAAGAGAGATATTGGAGAGAACTGGAGAACAGAAGAGTGTGCATCACAACTCTAAGAGTTATTCCCCTGTTCTGTAGCACAAGTTTCTCGAGGGAGTACAGGCAGACTGTTGGGTGTTTAGAGGGAGATGAATTAGGGAACAAGTACACTATACACTTAATTCTTTTCAAAGATTCCAAACACTGGAGAGAAGAAACCATTTCATGAAGAAACAGAACACTTCACTTTGGCTCACAAACACCTGTGAACAGCATGTTTCACGCTGGCACTGCCAGCACTGAGCACCGCCAAACAACAAACACTGCTGGTTCTGTTTTCCCGTTGCCTTGAACCCCATCAGCAGAGCATTATCCCAACCTTCTTCACTTGGCTTCTGGAAGTCTCCACTATAATGAATCCTTCCCCTCCCTGACATATTGAAGGTTGAAGGCTGTAGCACTTTTGCAGTTAATTAGTGGGGGCTCCCTTCCCAGGCACCAGAGCAGTGCCAAGAACTACACAGAAGCAACTCAAGTGCCACATGTCAAACATATTCTGCACTAAATAAACTGCACAGAATTGATCCACCTTTCTATTTGTGAACAAGTAGATACACATCATTCAAAGCTCTATATTTGTCACACAAGCATATTTATTACAGGACAACCTGAAAGCACAATCTTAAGGCAAGTAGAAGGGAAAGGTTAATTTTTTATCTTTAGGAACAAAACAAACCAAAAACAGAATTCAAATTGCTGCAGCAAACACTTTTTCAATTGGCAAGACTAACTATTACCCCTGCTGAATTTTTTTAAAATTAAGCTTATATCCCTCATTATACATTCCAATGCCAAAAATAAGGCGTAGGTAAGGCTAACCCAGTGCACACAAGCTACTTTTAATTTCTTCAACTCAGTAAGCCACTTGCAACATGGGACTTCTTCACATAAGTATAAAATGTGTTACCACACCGCACGTCTGGTGGAAGAAAAACCCTGAACATGTGCAGACACACACCACCACCACACACCCAATGAAGTGTCCCACTAAGCTCAGCTTGCCAGACTTTTTGTTAGCCAGCTTGGAAGAAAATGTAGGTTGTCTATGGCGAGAAAATGCTGCTTCAGCAGTTCAGAATGAATTTCAAGCCTGTTCTCTATTTTATCTTTTGTCAGTATAATGTATTCAACGCAATGGAGAGCTGACAATTTAAATAACTACATTTTAAAACAAACGAAGCATTGATGTTAATGTGTGAAAATGGTCCCAACCCCTGGGAGTCCTGGTTCCCACCATTGTTTACTCTGACAACAGGATATAATTGCTTACTTACTTGGCAGCAAACTTTACCATCTGCTTGCTTGCATGCTGTCCCACAGCCACAAGAGCCTGGATATTGAACTGCTGCTGACGCAGGACTAAGAAACACTGCTTCCCTGAATACAAAGAGAAACAACGCAGGTGTATTAAGGACAAGTTACTCCAGGTCTTTGTGAATGAGAAAAAATTCTTTACTACTTAAATATAAACCGAGCTTTCAAGAGTGTGTGTCTCTCTCTCTCTCTCATTCATTGCTGCCCTCCCTCCAAAAAGCTGCTTCAAACTCCTCAGCTGCACGTGTAAACACACACACACAGACACACACAAACACTGAGATAAATTAAATAATTGTGCCTTACATCTGTGAGCATTTGAATGGACATTTTCTAAAAATAACAGTAAGCCTTCCAAGACAAATAATATTTAGACAACAGAAAAACAACAAATCATAACTTTTAAAGTAACTTTTCCTTCAACTTCAAGAAATATATTATACTTTTCCTTATTTCTTTGCTCACAACTACTTCAAGTCTAAATTATTTTTAAAGAAGTTTTTTCTCATCTTCTCAAATCAAAGCTGTAGAGCTCACTTTACAAAGCTGCTCTGAGAGAAACAGACTTGATTTTGCACCACAAGGACTAAACCAACAATGTTCATTCTATAATACACCACACATTCAGAGTGAAGGGGAACAAAAGGAGTATTGATTCAAGTGAATGACAAGAACCTAAAAGACCCAATTAAAAATTCCTGTAAGAGCAATTTATTCATGAACAGCTTAGGGAAAAAGAAGTTAATAGGAATTAGTAATAATGTACAAAGAACACAGTGCATTTTGCTGACTTTTAAAATGGGTATTTCCAAGTCAGCAAAGCTCTTTCAAATCTGTTTAGCTGACAGTTACAAGCATTTCATACCTTTTCTCACATCTCTAATAATCATTTATTCCTTAACTTAGTTTTAGGGAAATATGGTGATTTCAAATGCTTCTTCCTAGCAGAGAAATTGACAACAAACATTTCACTGGTGTACCAGTATCTGATAAAGGCACCAGTATCACTTTAACTCCAAGTTCTGGCTCAGAACATTTTAACATTTCCATTGAAATCGTGAGTAGAGGAAGAAGCCAGAAGTTTTGTTACAGACAGCTACTTTCCAGTTGCTGTTGACTTAAAATTCTAAACCAATAAACCAACATATACCTAACCTGAAAACTGACACTAAAAGGCTAGTTGCAATTTTCATTTGTAATTATGCAGATTACCATTCCTGACACATAGCTAGAGATAATTCAAGAGTATCAGAAAATAAATGCAGAACCCTTGACACACAATCTGACGGAAATAAAAGCAAACATACAAAACTCGTACAAAATATTATTAAATATTAATTATCATTATTGGAAATAACCAACCTTGTCCTACAGTAAACAAAAATGCAACCAGAGCAATTATGTATTTTCAGAAAAGAGTACAACTATTTCTGTATTCCAGAGGCTGCAATATCCAATGTGGTACAGAATGCATGTATTTCCTGCAGGCAAACATTAACCAACAGACTTAAATAAGAAAAATACAGGCTGTGTTTCAGATCCAGCAAGTCAACAAAGAAAGTACAATTTTTCCATAGGACACGATGATATGCTGAGTTTCTTTAGATAAGGGAGTCATATCTCACCTCTCTGACATCTCAGTATTTCTTACAATGTGCTTGGATACAGTGTTTCCTTGGAGACAGTATTTGTCTCCATTATTTTAGTCACAAACAATTTAGCAAGATATGATCAAAGTTTCAGCAATGATGTATTAGTGTTCAAACACAGCTGAAGACAGCTATGATATCACTCAACTCTCTAAGACAGTGAAACAATGAAGGGACCTGCTGTCACAGGATACTTTGGGTTGGAAGGGACCTTTAAAGGCCGTTCAGGCCAATCCCCCGCAACGAGCAGGGACATCTTCACCAAGGCCAGCTCGCTCAGATCCTCATCCAAAAGTCTGGTGGTTGTACTTAATCCCAACACTGGAAGTCTGATGAGTATCTGCATTGTAAAAGGACTCCGATGTGTTTGCCATGGGTAACAGTCGCTGTTTTCGTGAAGGAAGAGGATGTTACAGAATTGCAACCCCTTCTAATCACACAGAAGATAAGTGATCAAACAGACCCCACTCACAGCACTGGTTAAAACATCACAGTTACAAAGATTAAAAGAGGGAAGGGAACTTTTCCTGAGAGAGCCAAAGGCATTCAAAATAAAGTATCAAAAAGACCAGCCATAATCAAATCTGGCTCATGCTTAGAAGCCTTTCCAGATCATGACATGGGAAAAAGGAAGCATTTGAGTGAGAAAAAACCGGGATTATGGGATCTTCTTTATTTGTTTCAAAATACATGGTATTTAAGTGAAAAGTATAGGACCACCTTTGCTCACATTCAACAGCAGACTATTCTAAGTTTCTCTTTAAAAAACCAATACAACGTCCCACAAGAATGCCTAAAAAGATGAAAAGTTTCAAAAGAAATCTGGTTAAAAACATCTGATACAGTGCAATGCACAGAATGTTCAGGCACTGAACAAATAAGAGAAGACACTAAATGGAGAATTCCTTCAACAGTAAGCACATAAATCAACCAGTAATCCACCATCTGTCTTGGATGGAAGTACCAAATCACACAAGACCTTATGAAAGAAAAGGATGTGAGGAAGTAATGTGTTTAAAAACAACAAAATGTTGGTCATATAAATTAAATGATGGTTCCATACATCTGCCAGCAAAGAGAAGACTTTACATGATTTATTATAAAATTGGGCCCAGTATTTAAATTGCTCTTGGTGGAATTTTTATTTTCAGATGTTTCATAGACCTTTGCATTCATAACCCAAAATCTAGTTCAAGTCTAACATTCTGCACAAGCCCCCGCTGCCTGGCCAAACCCAGACCAATTTCCCAAGGGCTTTCCAATGACAAATGTGATCAGTAGATTAGGCTGGCTTTCAAATAAGGCCAGAAATAACATTTATTCAATCTATGATACAAACCACAGGGCCCTGTGCACTTTAATTTCAGTACAACCCACAGAAATTCCCAACACCCCATTCTTTACACATCCTTCAGTTAATTTCCATCAGACTCCATGAGTGACTTGCTGTATGAGACAGCTGGAATCTGCAGTTGTTCCCATTAATTTTTTTTCGGTTTATTGGTCAGAACCAGACAGGGTTAAATAAAGGCTACGTTGGTTATTTAGGAGTCAAATTCAAGCTTCTGAGAAAAACTAAAGCTTGTTTTTTGAGAAAGATTTTCCTGTTTCCTGCAAGGCTTTCCTTTCCACAGTGGTCGGAAGAGTGCCATGTTGTGTATGGGAAAGGCTAATATTACTTTTTACTCTTAAACATTTGCTTTTCTTGTAAGATTCCTCCCCCAAAGCTTAAGTAAATGAGCATATGGCATTCCCTAGCAGCAATCCCTGAATGTCAGAATTGTTCTGTGCTGTCAGACCAAGAGGGAACAAGAGACACCATCAATAAATTCAGGATAGTGATGCCCCTGATCAACTCCTTTTGCTTTCATTCTTCAGGTTGTGTTAAGAGTTTTGAAAACAAGCACTGTTGTTTCATCAAAAATAAAAGTCTTTCCTGAGGTCAAAGTGAAGGGTGACAACAGCTTCTTTTAAGTTAATGTTGCCTTGTTACAGTGAAGTTACTGTGTTTGGGTAAATATATATATCATGCAATCACCATCTATCAATGGAACACAGAGCAATAAACAACCACAGAACTTTACATAGTTTTCAAGACAGACACCTGCCTCTAACACCCTGAATTCTGTTAACAGCCAAACTCTTCCTATAACTGCAAAAGAAAAGCCATAAGGATGCTCTAATTTGTATACTGATAGTAACAATAGTAACATTTAAATCAGATGGAGTCTCCTGTCTGAACAACTTCATGCTGTTATGACCAAGGCTTTCACAGCTTTTGGAGTTGACAATTTCTTTAAATAACGGAGATATTTCCATTTCCACTACAAAACTACTGAGGACTCAAGTTTAAAGATTCTAATACAAATTCAAATGTGCATCATATGTATATATTTAAATGCAGTTCCATATTTTAGCTGACTGCAGCACACTCGTTAAGTGGGATATGTTTTAAGAAAATGAATTCTCAAAACCAGAAATGAATCTGGTATCTTTGATGATATTCTGTACTGGATTCTTGCCCCTAATTTGCATCATTCCCAATTTTAAGACTACTGTTAAGTTTCATTTCTGAAGATAATTTCTTTACGCTCTTTTTTTTTTTTTTTTCAATTCTTGGAAAGACAAGTTATTTATATCTACAGAGCTGCCAAACATAACTGAAACCAGCACAACAGTTGTCAGCATCTGATGTCAACTGCAAAGGCCAAAGCCTATTGAGCTTTGCATATGGCAACCTGGTCTCCAGAGGGAACTTCTGATTCCAGGGAAGAAATGTGGCTGTCAGACAGCCAAGTGTAACAGCCCACACTGCTGAGAACCTGTGAAAGGGTTTCCCTTTGTCTTGCTAAAGAAAAATGATGCTTCTTATTAGAAATTCGAATTGATATAATTAGATACCATTAATCGAAAGTACGAATGCTGAAATTTTAACACAGATTTTTGTTTCCTGTCGAAGAATAGGTGTGGTGAAAATATTCATGAGCAGCAGAATAGATATGACCAGACTGGCAACATAATACAAGTATGTTTTACTGTAGAAGATTGGAAGTGTTTTATCTCACAACTGTTAACAACCTAAGGAGAATTACTACATTTTTAATTACTATTATTTATAATTGTCCATATATTATTTAGCAATACACTAAAACAGAAATTCACTTTTACTACAATACCTGATTTCCACACAGCTAAAACCAAAATCTCCTTTATGCTCTTGGGAAAAAGAGAGGTGGTAAAAGAGAAAATAACCAGCCAAAGCAACAGTGAGGCAACCCTGAGTAACCAGGTGGCAAAGTTTTCTTGAACGCAAGACATAAGCAACAGGTCATGAAACCAAGATAAACATTCAGGTTATACCAATGACCTGAGAAAATAAAACTAAAACCCCTGGAGGCCTCTCACCTTTAGCTCTGCTGGTGTGAATTCTGCCACGAACCCAAACCTCTTCATCAGCCTTCTCCACCGTCAAGTCTTTTATGCGAACCAAAACTCTATCTGAATTACAGAAAAAACCACACATTTAAAAACAGTTTTGGTTTTTTCAAAGCAGAACATTTTCCACTTTAAACTCCAAATACACTATCATTGCTATTGATAAAATTGACAATAAATCCAAACCATGATTTTTTGTATCAACAGCATAACTGACTTACTGAAAACACACAAGATCCCATTTCCTTTCTTAGTGACTTGTACTTGATCAAGTAGCTTTAAATTGGTTCAAGTTTATTTTTGACTTAGGGTCAAACTGCACTTTACCAACAGCCAGACTCACTGCAGTTCACAGATGGCAGAACCCAGCATGACTGCACTGGTTTTGATGGGACTTCACTGCACTACCTGCACTTCTCAGTCTGAATTTCTGCCCTGCTGCACTGTGCAGGGTGAAAGCTGCCACGCTGAACCCAGCAAAACAAAGGCTCAGAGCTGACATGACCATTCTTTGTTATCTACCCCATGTACATGGATGAATACAACAGTAAAGTGACTATTATTTAAAATAAAGGACAGAAAGACACCACAAATAAATGTGCATTATAAATTTATAAGTATTTATTTTGATGAAAACAACAGTGTTTTGGAGTAACAAGAGTATTTCTGTGTAAAATGGATAACATTTATTTTAGAAGAGTATGTCTGATAACCTGAGCATGCACTACTAGCACTGTCAAAGATAGGACTGATCAGAAGAACCCCTCAAATCCAATGTAGCTACAAAGCTAAATAACAACAGGAATGCATGGCTTGGAAAGGACAGGTTTTGGAGAGTAAAGGGAAAAAATTATCAAGGAAAATATTTTTAAATAAATCAGGACTTTAAAAATTGTGTACAACCATTATGAACTGCCAATATGCTGAGTGCAGGCTGCTATTCCTTGTATGATTCTTTCCTCACAAACTTCTCCCTCATTTCAAAATAACATTAAACTTGGTAAGACAGTTCCACTGTAGACTTTTCCTGCCAGAAGTTTTCTAAAGTTTTGGAAAGAAACCAAACTTTTGCCCACTTCAGGTTGCCATCTGCTGTTCTGGGCTCCTTCCTTCTGTCTCTGAATATCAGTCACAGTTTGCCCTGCAAGCCTATTATTCTGCACTGGGGATTTGAGGGGATTGAAAACTTTTATTAGCTTATGCTCAGGACAGTGCAGTTCTTTCTGCACATACAGACACCAAATCCAGAAGAGAATGGAAGTGCACAGAGAAATGTAATAGGAAATTGACTCAAATATATTTATGAAGTGTGTATGTGTGTGTGTGTGTGCTGGAGAAGGGAGAAAGGGGAATAACAATGTTATTTGCCAGCAACTCCTGATATTCAAACTTTGTGTAGTACTATAGGAAACATGCAGCCATCACAACCCACAACTTTCTGTATTTCTAGGAGTTTGATATTCAGACAGTTAAAATTACCTCAGTCAACTTAAAACTGTATTGTTACAAACTTAAAACATTTTTTAGGCACAAGCATAAAGACAGAATAAGGTGTTACACCTTTTATGGATCCTTAGTGTTTCAGGAACCATCTGCAGTAGATAAATATTTTTAAAAGTCTTTTGGCTTCTTAATGGTTCATGTTTCACCAAGAGTAAACAAGACACGTTTAACAATTGTTATATGGTCTTAATTATTAAAAACTATTTCACCTTTCATAAAAAGGGTAATAAACACTATCCACAAGGAGACATCATAAAGCCCTTTCTTCCAACAGTATGGCTGAGGTTGGGAGAGGCCTCTGGAGGTCATCCCAGCCAACGCCATGCACAAGCAGGGTGACAGAGCCAGCTGTCCAAGACCATGTTCTGACAGTTTTTTAGTATTTCCAAGAAGGCAATCTCTTCCTGGGCAACCTGGGTACCAATCCTTGGTCACCCTCACAGATCAGGCTTAGGCTGATCTTCAGCTTTTTTACTGTAGGCATTTTGTTCTTTATTGTTATCTAATTCTGGTGTTCTGGATAACCATTTTCTAAAATGACAGAACAGCAGGAGCTGTTGGTAGGTTGTATTTTAAGTCCAATGGAAAACCCACTCACCACTGTCCATACATTGAGAAGCTTTTTTAAACGAGGACCAAAAGTCAAGGGGACAACACCACTAAATATGACACTCAGATTTTTTCATATAATTTCCTGTAGTTTTCACCACTTTCGTTCTCAACACATTTTTTTCTCCAGCACTTTTGAGTGTTTCTTTTGACTCTGAGACAGTTGGCATTTCTCCATGAAAGCAGGAGTTGATCTGTCACCTCAGTCTGCCAGCTTGGGTCCCCCACACAATTGTTTGCTCTGGGGTGCAAATCCAGGAGAGGAAATGCAGAGCTGGGCTGCTCCCAATGTGATTTCAGCTCCAGCTCCCTTTCTCTGGCAGTCAGAATGTATTTTATTCAACAATGACTGCTAATGCAGTCTCTGCTGATTTTCTTGTCCTGTTATATTCCTGATATAAAGCTCCCCTTCAGTTGTTTTCAACCTATGAGTGCTCTTGTCACTGTTTCTCTTGCCCACATTCTGCATTTCCCTTCAACTAAAACAACCATTCAAAGGAGAAAAAAAAAAAAATCACCTAATCACAGTTGATGTTGCTGTTTTACATTTTACCATTAAGAAGTTACAAGAAGCCAATCCATTACTTTCCCTCATTCCCATTTCATGCACTGAATTTAATACAAAGATTAATATTTCTTGGGATACTGGCCTAGAAGATTGTTCTCTAGTTGCTAAGTTTTTTCTGAACCCCAATTCCCCATCAGGAAAAAATGGGGTTTTCCTGAATGCAGAGCAGTATGGCTGATAAAACCCATAAATATTAATATCCTATATTAATGGATTTGGTGCTCATATACAGGAGAAAAAGAATGCATGAGCAGACAGGTCATACTCAGAGAGAGAGCACTGCTGTAATAAGTCACAACTTACTCCAAACACAGAAAAAACCTGACATCTCAGGATTCAGTACATCATAAATAATAATAATTTAATAATTTTAAAAAGAGTCCTCAGTGATGGACAGACACAAAACTGACAAACTGTACAAGGCATGGTCTAGGCAAGGGCAAAAACTGAGATTCCTCTCACTCTGGAATCCAGCTCCAATATTCAACCACACTCAGGAATTTTTCTTCTTTCCTCGAATCTCAGTTTCCTGTTCTGACTCGTGTCCATGACTCCAGTGCAATTACCACACACCTTCAAAGCCTGGCTTTATCTTTCCAACACCCTCCCATTAAGCAGATCTGAACTGTAAGAAGATCATCCCACAGCTTCCTCTCCTCCAGGCTGAACCAGCCCAGCTCCCTCAGATCCTGTGCTCCAGTCCCCTGGGCAGCCTGGCAGCTCTCCACTGAACTGGCTCTGAAATGTTCATGTCCTCCTTGCACTGCAGAGCTCAAAACTGGATATGGAACTCCAAATGAAAGTATCTCACAAGTGCCAAATATATCCCAAGACAGGGAAAAAATGCCAGTGGGATTTGAATGAGAAGATTTGGTAAATGATTTCTCAAGGAGGTATTGTAGGTATGTGGCATATAACTTCTTTTTTTCCTTCTTTCCCACCCCCTCTCTTCTGCAAAAACTTTTTTCATCTTTCAACTGACCTGGTTTCTCTTGGGATTGTATCATTGATGACACTCCATATCTTTCCTTAGCATAATCCTAAAATGGAGGTGAGAAACATATATCAAAGAAGCACACAAAAAAACCCCAACAAAACCATCACAGAGTTAACTGAGGGAATACAAAATAATTAGCTATAATACTTTTTAAAATTGCATTTTGGACTCATAAGAGATACACAAGGGAGAGAGGACAATTGTGCCCTGGAAGAAAAAACATAACTCCAACAGCAGCAACCATGCATGAGGATCATTACTTGTTACACAGGAAGTTAATGTGATTATCTCTGCAAAGAGCCTATTCCTGAAAAAAATATTTGATTCCTACATAAGTAGATACATTAAATACTTCCTTCCCATATTCAGGCACACAGAAATCCAGCAGATCGCATGTAATTGTCACAGCCCAGTGGAGTCTGACTGTTAAAAAAATCTGCCAGATAGGGCACAGAAGAAGGCAGCATTTTCACCAAAAATATCACAATTCTTCTTTCCCAACTAAGTCCATGCATTTCCAAATAAAAACCCCTTGGGTTATTTATTTTATTCTACGCAATGTATGAACCAAAGTTCCTACTAAATACTTTATTTGGGGAGGGTCTTTGCTTGTCTGCTTTTGATGAATCGTGGCATATTTATAACTTTAGGGAAGCCACCAATACTTGGAATTCCTTACTGCTGATGCAAGAATAAGCAACGATTACTTTATAACAAAACTAACTGATGCTCATTGTTAGTATTTTCTTCTTCTTGAAGGAACACTGGCCTACAGTTTTCCAGCACTGCTCTGTGATCTTCACGCACAAGACAGAAGCACCTGCCACGCCAGCAGGAGCCCCCTCCCCGCTGTGGAGGGGCAGCCCAGGTGTTTCTGGAGGGGCAGAGCTCCTCAGGGCATCACAGGCTGGGCCCGGCGAAGGGGGGGACAGGCAGGGCAAACGCATAGGCAGCTGCGCCCCCGGGCTCGGCCAAACCCCGCCTGGGCCCAGCCCCCCCCCACCCCGAGGAGCCTCGACAGCGC